>JAIPRL010008732.1:0-19541 GCA_025469235.1 Pemphigus obesinymphae | reverse complement strand
ATAAAGATATTTTTGACATTTTATTTTATTATTTTCATTTTTACACATTTAAAAATGTTGAAAGTAACGTCATTGTAACTAGTTACTTTTGAAATGAAAAAGTAATGTAACGCTATTACTTTTGTATGTAGGTAACGAAAAAGTAATCTAGTTACCTTTTAATTTTGTAACTAGTAACGTTAATTAGTTACTTTTTAAAAGTAACTTACCCAACACTGATAATACTACATACATACCTTAAATGATCATAATATTATACTCAATTGGGCTCTTAGCTGGTAGGTAGGTCGGTTATAGTGCGTTAGATTTAGATCTATAATATGTAATCGTAGGTCATCAGTTCAGTCTCCAGCACGCCCGTGGATGATTTACGACGAATTGTGTGTTGGTCGTCAAATTTTTTTTCATTAATTTTACGACGTTCCGCGGTTCATGTTTGAACCATATATATAGCACTCGCTATGCACAGTCTATTATTGAACTTCTGAACGGTCCTATAGGGCGTTGAAATTGAACTGCGATATCAAACTGCGTTCACCCCATGTAATCATTTTTATTCAAAACCGCTGAAAGCCGGTGCCTGGACCAGTGGCGGTTCTTGATAAACGTCGAGGGCAGGGGCGGCGGCAAAAAGTGTTTTTTCATTTATATTTCATACATACACATTACTTTTAGGTTACTATATATATAAGTTTAGACGACTTATATCCCCGATATTTTTTGGCAATTATTTTAGATTCTGAGCCTATAGCGAGAGAGCTTTTACAATGATGTTTATTTTTTTTTACTTTTCTCTGTTAACAAATTTTCTATCAGAAGGAGTGCTCCGATTTTTACAAGCTTATTACTTTGTGTTCTGTAGCGAATTGCATCTAGTTGGTACTTTAAAAAAGTTATTTTTTGATTTTCTCAATAGTGTTTTTAATTTGTAAGGAAAAACTACTAAAAATTTATGAAAAATGGCAAAAAGATGATTATGTCAAATCGAGATTTTATTTTTCATTTCTTTGGATATTAAAAATTAGTGTGGACTATACACAGAGGTAATTAACAACTATTTGTTATCTACCTCAATGCCAGTGGTTTAGACAAAACGTTGGAAACATAATTGTTTATTTTGAATAATTTATTATAGATTATAGTCATATATATATATTAAAATAATGCAACCAATAAAGATTTGAAAAAAAAGGTCAAGGATTGGGGCAATTCTATCGCTTCCCCGGAAAACCACCACTGCCTGGAACCGCTATTAAACTGGATACTAAACGGTGAATTCAATATAATTTGAACCGTACGTGCACCTAAAATGTTACTTCGAATGATAAATATTAGTAAAGAAAAATTTGTAAAAATGTCAGTTTATGCCTTATGTCTTAGGGGGAGGGGGGCTGGTGAACCGTTGCGCTAGTCCCTCACTGTTTTTTTCTCTGAAACCAGAATCTTGTAAATTTTGAAATTTATTAACTTTTTTAATGACAAAAAAACTTCAAAATTAAAAATGGTTATAATTTATTAGCCTTAATTGAGAAAAAATGATTAGACATTCGATTTTAACAAATTCATTCTATTATTGTTTTTCCATAATTTTTTGGTTGTTTTTCTTACACGTTTATCGAAATTTTTTTTAAAAAATCCAAAAATAACCTCGAAAAAAGTATCAACTAGATGCAATTTGCTACCGGAAAATGGTGCTGCATGTAACAATCGGAGCACTCATCCTTCTAATAGAATTTTTGGGCACATAATATATGTATTATGTATGTCATAATGTATACAGATGTCTGCTGCATACATAAAAAACACATCATTGTAAAACCTTATATTCGCTCAGAATCTTTAAAGGTCATTCAGCATTCACAAATATTTTTCCAAAAATTATGCAAAATTTATCCCTAAAATATTTTGCGAAGTCCTGTAGGGCATGTGGAAGTTTGTCTCTTTTTTCATGGGCATGATTCTTTATATCACTCTCTAAGTCACTATTACATCCACCCATCTCTTTTCGTCCTTTCTCTTCCCTCCCCATTAAAGTGGCCCCAAAATATGAAAGTTCAAATTTGCATCAGAGCACCCCCTAATTTTTTTATATGGGATGAAAAAATAAATTCAGAGAAAATGTTGACTCGTTGACTCAACCCTTTCATGGTAATAAAAGGGTTGAATATAAAATGATATATAATGATATATATAATAATTGATAAAATTATCGGCCTTTGGGAGATATTCCTGGCAGTGCAGATTTTAAGCTCGCTGTAGTTAATGATTTATTAGTTACCACAGGAAGCAAGAACCAACCCAGAGATGACTACATGGAGTTAATAGAGCTCTCTTTACTTGCGCTGTGTCATACTCCAGCCTAAGTTAATTAAGAGCTCTAAGTGCAATATACCATGCTCGTTGGATGGTGAAGCTATTATACGGTATCAATATTCACTTGTTTCGTAATGAAAACGGTTTCAAAACCACACAAAAGGAAAAATCTCAGTTAGAACGCTTTGTAAAATTTAGAGTTCTTGTGTATATAAAATATTGGATTGAAGCCCCTATGGCTACAAATGCTCCTTAGTTAGATCTTTCCCTATGGAACAACATGAAAAAATACCAAAACATTGATCCTGAAATAATTGAGGTTGTGAAAAATGTCTTAAAGCCTCATCTTTAGTACCTATCTTTCGGATAAACTAGTGGGTTTGAGTTTATTCTCAAAAAAGTATCTAGTGAGGACAAGGGCAACTGTCAATAAAATGAAATGTGAATCTGCAGACCGGAAGGTAAGAGGAGACTCAGTATTTTTAACTAACCAAGCTGTTTTGGTTGATTTTGTTCCATAAAGATCATTCCAGTTGTTTGATAAGTTGATAATAAATGCAAGTTTTTTTTACCGCACATCCGAATGAATGGAGCAGCAATCAACAATACATTAGAGGAGAAAAAAATCTTCAAAAACCTAAAAGTTGTAAATGATATAACTGAGCGTGGAGTCAAACTATTTATAGAATTTAATAAAATTTTAAGAAACAATGAAGAAGAAAAGCAGTTTCTCCTGCAAGTGGTGGAAGCAAATAGAAAGTTGGTTCCGACCCAGACGACAAAATAAGCACTTGTCGACAGTTTGAAGCCATCGTCATCAAAGGATTAATCAATGTGTATACTTCTTCTACATTCCCACATAAGATAATTGTATTATTTATTAATATTCTTTTAGGAAATACACGTAATTTACTACTTCTCAGTTGGTTATACTTAATTTGAACAACTCTAAAAAATCCCGATTTTCGGAATTTATTTTTAATATAATATGCTTTTGAGCACTGTCTTCCAATATTGGAATATGTTTTTCAAATTTTACTGGAATACTTGTTTTATTACTAGTAAAAAAACTAGGAGGTGCCTATATATATACTAATTTTGAAATATTGACTATATATGGGCCACCCTACTCCCCATCCACATACATTTCCATAACTAATCTCCATCTTCTTCCTTCTATAACACCCATCTCAATATTCTCTCTATTATGTATTATATTATTCTTTACTTACGAAGCCACTCTTATACTTTTATTAAGTATAATGTATATTACTCATTTCTTATTTTGTCTTCTCTAGTTACTCATCCACCTTAACATTCTCATATTTGCTATACTCATTCTCATTCTCCATTCTATTTTCCTATTAATATCTACTGCTCAACATTTTGATCTGTACATCATTGCAGGCCTCACCACTATCTTATGAAATTTACCTTTAAGTCTAATTAGGATCCTGTTATCACACAAAATACCAGCTGACGCATCTCTCCACTTCATTCATCCACACTTAATAATTCTGTGTTCCATATTTTATAAGTATTAACTTATAATATAAATACGGTATCATTGTAATATGTACTTGTGCAAGTCTTTCAGCTTGTTTTCCAAGCCGAACACTTTGGTGGGCTTAAGAAACGCATTTATCCAGCTGCTCCAAATATTGATCATGATTGGTGGCCCGGCCTTGTTGCACCGGGATCCGGTGTACGGGTTGAACGTGTACACGCGTATGCTACCGGTGGACACGGGCACCAGGACGGCCACGTCGATGAGCTGGTACTGCCAGAACGCCTCGAACGTCACTTGGATCCGGTGTAGGTCGATCCGGTCGTTGGCGTCGCTGAGGTCGCGCACGCCACCCCACAATACCATGTGCCTGGAATGGTCGCTGGAAGGTAGACGGCCCAGCACCATGTCGTAGTCGGCCGACTGCAGGTCGTCCCAGTGCCGCAGGTATACAATCAGCCCGTTGGCCAGCCGCAGGTCGGCCGGTGACACCAGTAGCCTGGGGTGGTTCATGTCGACCAGCAGCCGCTGTCCCAGTTCGCTGCGATGCACCTCATCCGCGAACATCACCACCGACCTGCTGCCCAAGTATTCGTCGATGATCTTGTTCACGGACCAGGCGAGGTGCAGCAGTCGTGCCCGGCGGTCTCGGTCCGATGCGATCAGGTCCCGCAGCGGTTTGTGACCTTGGACAGGCGACGACGAAGACGCTGCCGCCGCCGCGGCTACCGGGCCGCAACGATTCAGCTGCCGGCCGACGAGCATCACGGCCGCGGAGTGCAACAGCACAAATTTGATAATGAATGTCGTGGTGGTGACCTTCGACTTCATCGTCTTCGCTCTTCGGAATCGTGTCTTCATCGGTGTTTGTATATTATATAGCTATATTATAATATTATGCATAAAATGCGGACAACATCGTTTGTATTATACGGTCTTATAATATATTATTATGCAATTCACTAAACTTACGTAATAGGCAGTTGACGGTTTCTATAGTACTGTTGGATTAGCAATATAATAATATAGTATAGAATATACTGTATAAATATGGCATATTGTATTATTATATTTGGTTCACGGTAAATACAAACCATATAGGGTAGGTACTCGGACTCCATGAGAACAATATATTATTAGATACCTATACATATATATATATATATATATATATAGAAACGAGTGACTGAATAAAAGTTGTCAATTATTCAATATAAATCGTCCAACTTCTGTGTACTTACCCAAAATTAAAAAAAAGTCCTACATTTACGTGTAATTATGAACAAATCGCAAGTATACTTTGATAATATTAGTCTATAATACAGGTACTTTATTTAATGACTTATTGATTAATATTTCCATACATAATCAATACGAGTATACAAATGACTACCTATATAAAATATATGTATATATAAATTATCAAAAGTACTTTTTTTTATTATGTTTGTAGGTACATTATAATTGATCAAAGTGCCTACTCTATAGTTCTATTATACTTCTACATGACTATATACAATAAATGATAATTTATAGTTTAAACCATATATAATGTTCCTCGAGAAACTCAAAACCACAATTTTACGTCTCTATACCTATATAATATCTACATCAGAGGTATGTTTCAGAATTTTCTATAGGGCCCAGAAGGACGATAGGGTGTAATGTTCAAATATAAAATTAATGAAAATGATGAAAGTAATTATTATAATTATACATTTTTTCAGGACCTGGACCACAGTTGACGTAACTCACCCTGAACAATCTAAGATTCCAAGATATTTTACTTGTACGTAAGTACTCTATAGTATTTATATTGTGTGGTTATAACATATATTATATAGGCGCGTAGTCGCAGGGCCTAAAATATTTCCATTTTCAGGGTACATATTTTAATTAAATTGTTAGCGTTGATAGATTTCCATAGTTAAAATACCAGTAAATTGAAGCCTGTTATACCGCATTGAGTGAAGCGAAATAAGTTATTATGCCGAATTTGAGAAATCTATGAGTTTTAAAATTAAAATCAATTGTAGCTCCAAAATTAAGTGAATTGTCCAAATTTACCCGTTATTAACTTCCGTATAAATGCCCTACATATATATATGTTTAAATATAAAAATTAATGTTTTGGACCGAAAAAAAATCAAAAACTATTGATTTTGAAATTTGAATAGATTTTGGGAATCATTCTTTTTATTCAGAAAATAATATTTTAACGGGTTTTTGGATATAACAAAAAAGTAAGTATGTAAAATAAATTATGTCTGCATCATTATTTTAAGCGTATTTTAAAGTATATTTTGATACGAAATTTTTATTTTCAGATTTAAAAAAAATTAAAATTTTTGAAATTTTTAGTCTATAAATTTAAAAGTAAATGTAACCGACAACAATTTCTAAGTCAACGAATAACAAAAAACCAAAAAATATCACGCGGTGCGTAAAGTCAATTTCTTCCGGAATTTGCATTATCTACTCACTTATGTACATTGAAATATTTATTATTAAAAAAATCCACAAGTACTCAAATTATAAACGAAATATTCGTTATTTAAAATTACATGTTATAAAACTAGGCAGGTACACACCATTTGTAATTCAAACTACCTACACATTAAATTTTCAGGATACACATTTTGTGTACGGATACACACTGTTTTAGGCCTGGGCGTCGGAACGTTATTTTAAATTCTTTATTGATTTTACAATGATATTTATTTTTTTATTTTTCTGTAAGTAAATTTTCGACTAGAAGGAGTCGAAGAGGAACTTGGCGTTGCAGGTATGATATCGATAGGAAATCGGTTCTAGATGGTACCTACTCTTACTATGGCCTACACATAGTATTTTTGATTTTTTCAGTACCTAGTTTATTAAATTTAGGAAAGAATATAAAAACCTTCCTTTTATAAGATGTATACTGACATTTTAGATTAAAGCCATCGAAATTGGTCAATGTTATATTGTGTGGTTTATATTATTTATATGTGTTAACTATACTAGAGTGCGATTTCTACAGAGTTATTGTAATTTAACAAAGTACGTATCAGGCTAAAATGGAATGTTTATTCGAAAAATGTGTGTATATATATAACAAATCAAAAAACATTTATTTTAATATGACGTCTAGTCAAGTGAAGATTGCCTTTTAATATTTAGTTTTACGTTTTGGTTTTTTTTATTTTATTATGTTAACCAAACAAATGTATTTTACATATTTACATACATTTTATCAATTGATCATCATGATGTAGTTATTAATAATTAGGGATAAAATACATTAAAGTGTTTGTTATTTTATATATAATAATATTATTAAAAGGTTTTTTAATATATTTATGTGGATAAATCATAAATATACGTACTTATATAATTAATTCCGAATAATATAAAATCATATTTAGTATGGTTACTTTATTATATTAGTGATATTACTGAAATAATATAATGTAATATAGTGACATTATAAAATTATCAAATTTTTAAATATAATATTTATGTAAGTATATTAATTATAGCCCCGCTCAGAATCATTTTTATATATATTAGAAATTAGTTATCTTTGATTTTAAATTCAATATATCCACCACCAGTATTTTACCCAACGAGCGAAGTGCTTATTACCCCTATTAGGCGCCTTTTTTTTTAGATATTGAACGTAGTGAGTAATGTATTGGTTTAACAATGATGGTCTTTTACAAAAAATGTTATGTATGTATAATGTATATTATATATAATGTATACACTTTTTCGTGTAGATGGAGTCGAATAAAAGTTTTTGGGCAAAGAATTTTTTGATAATAATTCATTCTAGTTGGTACTTCAGAGAGATCATTTTTTGATTTTATCAGTAGTTTTCCTTTAATATAAAGAAAAATTACTAAAATCTACCAAAATATGTTGTGAATTGGAAAATTATAATATTAGAAACTTAAATTGTACACAAAATATTTACTATAGCATTATATTGATGTAGTAAAAATGTTAAAACTTCTGTACCACTTATCGGTATTACTGTAATTTTTACAATATATTGAAATGTATATTTATTATGTATACACTTTTTTGGGTATTAATTATTATTACGTGTTTTATAAAGATCAGTTTTCGATTTCATCAGCAGTTTTCAATGTGAAGGATAACTATCGAAAATATCGGTAAATTGTATTCAATATAATTTTACACCGGGCCTCGCTTAGAATCGTTTTATAGGGAAAAATTATTTTTAATGTTTTTAAATCCAATATATCTACCACCAGTGTTCTATTTGACGAGCCAAGTGATTTCACTCCCTACTGGCCGACTTTTAATTATTTTTTATGTATGTAAACACTTTTTTTTTGTCTAAGAATAGAAAAGGATTTTGTTTCTTATAGAAAGTTCGTTCTATTTGATACTTTAATGAGGTCTTTAATGATTTCCTTTGTAGTTTAAAATGTAAATTTTGGTAAAAAAAAAATAAATGGTAAAAATTGGAAAATTATAATACCAGAAACTTCAAATTGAAATATAATGAAAATTTATACAAATCGGAAAATAATATTACTTCGAGATTCGTTCAGAATATTTTTTATCAAAATAAATTATTTATAATTATTAATTACTTTAAAATTCAATACACAATTCAATAAGTATCCTACCCAACGAGTGAAGTGGTTCCTCCCCTACTAACTGGCTTTTTGAATTTAGTTAAATGGTTGGTTACTTTTCTTTTCTCATTTTATTTATTTGTATTATAATATCTATAGATGTATATACATTCTATATGCTAATGCATATTACATTATTTTTCTATACCCATAAGTACAATATTATGCAATATATGAGAAAAATCTAAAATCAATACATATTTAAGATCCAATATGTTGTGAGAGGACATTCTCTGCTTTATGTATGCTCAATATTTAATTTGAATTATTTTTTAATAAAATATATATTAATATAAACAGATTAAAATTAAATTTACAGAAACATTAAATTCGAATTTGTTGTCTCCGTCTATATGTAGACAACGACGGTAGAATAAAATCTATCGCATAAATATTATTTAATTTAAGCTGTCGTCGAACAGTTTTACTATATTTCCTATATTAAGTAAATATAGATACTGTTATACTATTATTATAAACAATTTTGTTGTTATTTTATGAATAATATTATGAAAATAAGTGATTTTTCAATATAATATTATATCGTAAAGGTCATGTTATGACTTTGATATAATGTTGGTTTAAAAGAAGGGCAGAAGAAGGGAAATTAATAGCATCTATCAAAAATTTTATAATTTATTCTATAACTAATTAGGCACAAACCCTATGAACTTTAGAATCCTATTTAGTATATTTAGGTTTATTATATGGGCCATTAAACCATGTCTCCCCGAACCGCAAGATGTATTTAAATTTTATTCGGCATCTCAAATTATTTTACAATAGATTTTTTTTTGTAGTATACACAGATATATTTATAAAATGCAATAAATATAAATTAATTTTCAGTTAAAATATCTCAGGCGACCCTTTTTACCTAAATATATTAGAAAAAATTTGCATGTATGGCCCAAAATGTATCAACAACGCCTTAAAAATGATTAAATATTGAAAATTAATAACCTAAACATTTGAAAAATGCGAAAAAATATATTTTATATTAATATGAAAGTTATAGAAAAATAATAAATAATATAACAATTAGAAAAAACCCATTCTACAAGCATGCTGAATTCCGGATTTCTATATAAGTATTTTTAAGTTAATTTGTTAAAAAAAAATTATAAACCAATTCCATAATAATTTTTAAATCAATTTTTTTTTATAAATAATTATTTTTATTTATACACATGAAAAAAAATACAATCACTATAACATGAATATACCTACCTAGCACATTATATATATATTTTCAGTGGCGCAGAAGTCCATGTTCTTGTTTCGGCCACCATACATATTCAATTTGATTAGGGTGGGTCCTTCTGAATATATTATAGTGAAAGGTAATAATATGATAAGTGATAACAAATAATTTAAATTTTACCAAGGACTAAGGTAGTATGGATGCCCATCGAGGTATGATATACCAATAGCACTGTTATCTACTACTGTAGACCAATAGCTACCATGGTCATAAAAATGACTCGAATAGCAGGCTACTGACATGGACATCTCAAGCCACCAAAAAGTATCACTTCTGTATTATTCTGTAATATTATGTAACAACGCCTGTCTTGATCATCGAATATTGATAAAAGTTTATTTATAGAATACTCGAGCTCGATCACCACATTATCACATGACGAATTGTATTATTATGATATTTTAACTGATTACCGTTTTTTCATATTCTACTATTCTAGTTAGTTTTAATATTATTAGTGCGTTTTTGTCAAATTGAAATATTTTAGCACCTAGTAGATATTAGTTTATTTATTTAGATTATTTATAAGTACTTACCTATTATTATTTGCAAATATATGTCTCAAACTAATGAAATTTATGTGTGTAGGAAAAAAAGATATTCACTTAATAATGTGAATTGAAACAGACATATTATTTCGTGTAAAAAATTCAAAATCAAGTAATGCTCGAATCTCGAATGACATTTCTATGTTTTTTAATAAAAATAAAAAACAGAAGTCACTTGATACAAATAATGATATACCAACAAAAAAAGAAAAACATCTACATCTTTAGTTTATTAATCAAATAGGTAGCATTTTTTTTTTTTTTTTGTAAGGCAGTGAACTTGTATACTCAATATTAATAATAAAATGAAATGTTTATATATACCTATAGCCTATAGGTACCTAAAATTAATTTTGTTCGGTAATAGGGAAGCTGAGATATATTTAGGAGGATTTGAGATCATTACAAAATGTATATCAGTTATATATTTTTAAATAGGTACCTATAGATATCAGTTAACTATTATATGAGTGAATAAATTTTTTTTTTTTTGGTTATTTGCTGTTTTTTAAAGCGATTTTTCAATTTTTAGTAAAAAATTACGTAAATGTTTTTTTTTATGCTCATCTACTAATTTGTAAAATTTTAAAATGTGGTGTGGCTCGGGTAGTGGTAGCTCTAGCATTTTAATTTTTTTTTTTTTTGGTGGGGCAACATTGATTTGATGCCCTTTTTTTGTATATCTTATGCTCACTATAACTATTAAGTGCTTTAGTGTGATCATTTTAAAGTTAAAGTATATTATAAAAAAAATTAAAAAAAATTAGGGATTTTGGGGGCATGGCCCCCCTGCTCCCCTAAAGCCGTCACTGGGTTGAGGGTGGTGGACAGTCATTAGGTCACAGTGTCACTGTAAATTTTATATTTACTCGTATTATAATGAATACAAATTTTAAATACTGATGTACAAATTAATAAATAAGGGAAACCGGGGTACAGTGAGACACAAAGTAAGACACAAAGAAAAAACACAGTTTTTAAGTTCATTATATTGAAAAAGAATAAAACAATCGTCAATGACTATCAATACTTCTTTTTAAGAAAAATCCATTCATTTTAATTACATTGTTAATAATTATTTAACTTGAATGAATTTTTTTTAAAATGTCAATTTTGTCTTAGTTTACCCCGTGGCTGCATTAAGTGAGACACCAGAAGAGGCATACTGAAACACAATAAATAAATAAAAAATAACACTGTTATTTCTTTTTTATTAATAATAACTATTTAATATGGCAATATTATGTATCTATAACAAAATTTAATTGAAAAAAAAATTCTTTAATTATATGCAACAAGAAAATTATATAGGTATATCATATAATTATTAATTAAATGTAACGGAATCGGGAATTTGTATAAGAGTATTCCAATATTGTATATATCAGATATTAAGTAATATAGCTGTGTAATAGGCATCCTACTACAGTATAATGGTAATATTATATTATATTACCATTATACCATTAGCTATTACTATATACTATTACTATATACACTACTTACCATATATCTATTATGATATATATCTTTCGCTTTGTTTCACTTCACTCCAATAAGACTTAAAATGTTTTGAAATTAAAAAATCCTTAAAATATTATAGTAACTTCACGCGATTAAGACTTAAAATGTGTCATCATATATGTTAATAAATATTAAATAATGTGTACTTACTTTTATTTGGAAACCACAATGAAAAAAAATCGTTAACGTATGAACTGTAGATTGCACACCTCAAAACATGTTATTATAAATAATCATTATCCGTTACCGACACACGTGATATAGAAGTTTTATTATATTCCTAACATCTATCACATCAATATATCTTAATACAAAAAATCTTTATTTTTATTATGGAGGTAGTTATTTGCGATGTCTCACGTTATAAGTTTTTTGCACTTTTGAGGTAATTTTTCATTGATAATATTATATAGTTAAATATAAATTTGAGAATAGTGTAAACGACAATTACTGGATTACACACACACAAAACAGCAAGTAATTTGTTAAATACTAAAAATAAATGAAACCTAATACTGGCTGCAAGTCACTGAAAACTGCCATTTTAAATAAAATACGGGTCATGGTTAGCAGAGCGCATAAGCATTTAGGGAGTTATCAAAGAAGTTTGCAGGAAAGAAAGGAGTATGAAAGGGGACCGATGAACGAGTGAAGTGGGAAGGAACTTTGAAGGAAATTGGTGATAGGAGACTAGGAGAATTCGTTTTGCCTGTAAGGATGTTTAAGAGAAAAGATAGATTGTACGCATGTCTGCGGTCGGAGAGACTAGAGAGATTAAGGAGATCTTGGACTGGAGAATAGTAATGGGGAGGACTAACTACATATAATAGTTATTATTTGTTTATGTCAATAAATGATATGGTCACGGGTGACTGTTCCCATTCGATTTTTATGTTTACAATTGGAATGGTTTGGGGACCTAGGAAAATTCATATTTTTTTTACTTTAAACGCTTCTTTAATATTGATCCAATATTTTTTTATGTCTTTAAATTCGTCTTTCAATTTTAAACCTGTTAATATTGTCACATATAATTGATAATAGTTTCCATTCATTTCAAAATTCAAACACGCACATTGCGTTCACACTTCACAGCGTCACAGAAATGTCTACTAGCCAGGGCTAAATCAAAAATATGTTTCTAGGCAAAAAAAAGTCATGAACTTTTTCTAGAATTTGCTGACAAACCTATAAATTACTGACTAAGTAATTAGTAAAAAAAATGGGTCATCAATTTAATTATATTGAAATAGGATAAGAACCACCATAATTTTTATGAAAATGCTGCTCCTACGGAAGTTTCGCTCATCATCAAGGCTGGTACCTATAGTTTGCCTATACCTTTAGTCGGCTCTGCTTCTAGTGAATAATGCATACATGTATGTTCATAGTAGTCAATCGACTAGTAAACGAAGGCCATTTTTCTCTGCAGTGATAAATTTCCTAAAATTAATTAATTAACAATATCTCCGGAAAAACTTTAGTTACTGATTATTGTGTTATTAATAAAATAAGTAGGTACATGCATTTATGACTCAAAATGAGTTGTATTTATAAGATGCAGTACTTAAAATGAGTTACTCGTGGTATTGCAACCGAAGGATTATATTAATCTATAGTAGGTAATAACTAATATTTCTAATAAAATTATAATATAATACTATTATAATAACCATTAAATGTCAATATTAACCATTAGGATAATGTATATAGATAATGATTATTGATTAGTAACTAATATTGATACCTACATTTACCTGTTTGAACTAATTATAAAAGTATACTCATTCGGTGGCGTAGATAGGATTTATAAAAAGAGAAGAAAAACAAAAGGGTCAATCCATAATAATATAATTAAATTAAATAACATAATTTTACACCAACATTTACTTTCTCTGTCTAACCAATTGATAGTATAGGAAATATACGTTCGGCATTCTTATTACTTCAACTTCGTCAATTCTAGTGTTATTGAGTAAATTTACCTATTAAAAAGTTTATAGACGAGATCATTATCTATGTTTAGGACAATTTTATAAATAGACATAGGTAACTATTTTTAAATCCTAATAATTTGAATAGATATATTTATCTTTAAAATTTCGGAAAACAAATAGTACTACTGTATAGATAATGATTTCGTCTATAACATTTGGTAATAGGTAAATTTACTCTAATATTAGAATTTACGAAATTATAATAAGGATACCGAACGTAAATTTCTTATATTGCCGGTTGGTTAGACAGAGGAAACAAATACATGTGTTCTTTTAAATATACCTACTTTAATTTGTTACTTTTTTAAGAGTAATATTATTCAAGCAACAACACAAAAGTTGGTCCCATCGGTCTTTATCATTATTAATTATTACCTATTATTTTAGATTTCAAAGCAAAGATAAAATATTGCATTCGAAAAACGGTTCTGGATGAAGTTTGGTTTAATAACATATTTTCTGATTTATAAAATTTATCCATTATTTTTAGTAGTTTTCTTTTTCACTAGAGAAAAATACTGGAGAAATCGATAAATTCCCTCTTTATAAAGTATACTTTTAAGTATGTATTAGTATACTGACTAGAATCAATTTTCTATCAGAAAACTCTTTACCAGAAAATTCTTGCTTGGCTTCTTCTATTGGAAAACGTGTTACATATAAAAAAAAATACATCGTTGTAAAATCAATATGCTCAGAAACTAAAATACAAAAATCGGCCTATGAACGAGGGGGGCATGAGCCAGAGGCTTTTCCACTAGTTACACTACTATACTCGTATACCTATATATTTACATACTTCAATTAATTTTTCTAGCAATGCATGCATTGTAAATGTTGTTTGTAATTAGGTATACCAGCTAGTACCTAACTACCTATCTACTTAATCAGATAAGTATTTAGTTTATAAGTATAAGAACTTAGATTATACAGGGAAATATTGCAATTATAATTTATAATACATAGGTATTATAATATTTCATTATTAAATTTTTCCCAGTTATAATAGGTACAACTTATTAGTGGGTACCTATACTAGTCTAGTGTTCTTTACTAAATGTATTTCAATAATGTATAAGTAAAATATACTATAATCAAATTTAAAAATGATTTTCATAAATTCAACAATGTTATTATGCCACATTAACATTGGTAACTGCAGACTATCATGGCAACTAGGCATAGTTCTACGTTTACAGTGGTGGACGTAATATAGTAGGTACCTACTCCATACGAATTTCAAACATCCAATGACTATAAAATGTAGCTGTTTTGTTTATGTGTAAATAAAAATAGTGTAATAAATTAATGATTTTTAGTATAAAAAAAAAATGGTTGTATATATAGGTCGAATATATTTTAATTTAAAATCAAAATGCTAATATCCAACGAAAATATTACCACACATGGAAAATACTTTGCACGTAGCACGTGTAATAGGTTTGAATACTTATAGCTCGGTATTACTGCTGCAGTCACTAATGCTTGGACAGACCTGTTAGAGGAGTGTTCATTTTAGATTTTAAAGTGATGATAAATCCGTAGCATTCAAAAACGACTTTAAATAGTGCCGGATCAATGGGTATTGATGAATAAATTACATAATTATGTTTTAAACAAAATATATATAGTAAAAATAAGTTTATAGGTACTTAAATAAATAAAAAAAATATACGAAATTCGATTTTCTGTTAAAATTAAAGACTGTACCACACGAATAATTCTAGTTATCTTAATGAACGTTTAATAATTTGTATGCACATGATGTTTTATATTTTCGACTTTGAAAGTTTGAAAAGAACCTAAGGTAAGAACATTTTCGAAAGTCCAAACACCAAATATTGTACTAATTTATAATTAATAACTTTTGTTTTACTTGGAACTTAAAATAAAATTCTTATTATGGTTTCTTTAGAAAATAATATTAAATTTTAAAAATAATATATACGATTATATACGCTGATACGTATAATATCTGATTTAAATGCAACAATGATATATTTTGTATGTACTATATTTCACTACTTTTATATATCTATACGCAGTCTTGGGAAAATTACTTTTTAAAAGTAGGTAATGCAATTACAATTACTCGTTACGTTTCTAAAATATGGTGACATTACATTAATGTTACCTAAATTTTTATGTAGTGAAATTATTTTACTTTTAAAGTTAAAAAGTAATGGGTTACCTATTATTAAAATTACTTTTAATAGTTTTATTTTTTAATTTTTGTTATCTTTCGTTTGGTAATTTATGAATCATCTATAAGTCTCATGATCGTGTCCGTAACATAATATGTACACATATTACTACCTAATTATTCATAAACATAGGCTTGTGTAGGATTTTATGTGAGATGCAGCGAATAGTATAGTCGTATAAATATAGATAGAATCATAAATTTCAAAAATTGCCTCTAAAATCGATGATCAATTTTTAAAGAATCAATAGTTAGTAGGCTGTGAATGAAAAGAAAACGAGAAAATTCTTGAATATTTTTTTTTTTCAAGAAAAGAACATTCCGAAAATGTTTTAAAAACAAATATAAAGTCAGTTTAAATATTATTTCTAACGAACTTTTTATTTAATTATTTATCGCATTAAGGCAATTAAAAAATGTTGAAATGAAATGTTGTCACACTGAAATCGAAATGCAGAACAGAGAAATAAATTAAATAAATCGTATTTTATTATAAAACTTTATATATTAAAACGTTAATATTTTGTAGTAAATAAATTAAATAACAATTTAAAAAATGTCAGTCATAACACTAGTTCATACGAGCTATAATATTTTGTGGGCCATTTTCATTAAGAATAGAAATATTCAGAAAGGACAGACATAAAGAAAATTAAAATAAATTTAAACATTTTCAAAAACTTCAGTCATAATATTATATACTACTATAGATATTTCTCATTGGGTATATTGTTCATATATGAGTTATAATATTTTAGGAGCCACTTTCAATGAGAGTAAAAATATTTAAAGGTTATAGACAGTAATGACAATATCTAAAATTGTATTTATATAGTTAAAAATAAAATTATTTTCACATATATTTCCCTGTTTCAGGATAGTTTCGAAGTTTCGGGAAATTATGGGGGGAAAAAAAATAGCTCATGTACAGCTAGTACTACATACTCTTCATATGGTCACAAGAGTCGTAGATAAAATAACAAACTGTATTTTTATACTAATTATATTATGAAATTTTAAATGTATTGCATTCATAACAAAATAAGCAAACTATACGTAATATATTATATACCTACTATACGCATGATATGCGTAAAATAATCGCTATTTTAAACCTAAAAATTCACTATAATTATTAATATATCAAAAATATACATACTTGTATATTATATTATATATTGCAGGTTTTTTAGTCTATTTGATATCATTGTAATGAAAAATGATTAATGAGAGTCGACAAATTTATTAAAACATTTTATTACGATGGAAAAATGATGGCTATGCCCCGTTTATGTATAAGTGTACCTATATTATATTGTCAGCTATCGCCATACGCATATACGTATATATATATAAATCCATATTAACGATTATAATAATTTTATCAAGTAAAAATCTACCTATCAATTTATAATTTATTTAAATTCTGCAGCGTACAATTATATAATTATAATTATATACCAACTAATTCATGATCGAAATGGCTAAAATATCTAATTAAATTAATGGAAAAGTTTCGACCAAATATTCAAATGTATTTATGTATATTGTATATATATATATATATATATATATATATATATATAGTTGTACCTGCCTGTATAATATTATCATAACGATTATTGATTTTTGATATTTTTTTTTTAAACAGCGATCGCGTGTGACTTTTGTTTTTTTTTATTGTGATACACGCGCATCGATCCATTAAACTATCGGTTATCTCCACGTCAAAATGCATAATAATATAAAATATATATACTCGTATTATAAATATGTTTATTAAAATAATGTGTAGTATGTGCCCCATAGGCCTATATAATATATAGCTAAGAGTGCAACGCCGCCTCCGAATAAGAGATACATATATATATAATATGCATATAGGTACCTACTATATATAGGTATTAGGTGCACTGAAGCTTACACCCTCTAGCTCATAACTAATTAAATAATTTTTTAACGGCGTGTCTAAATAGTGCCTACCGGTAAATATATATAGTATACGCCTATCTGTATATTATAATATTACCTATATACATGTGAATTTTATATTAATATATAGAATAGGCAGTTTATTAATATTTATGTGCGCCCGAAGATATTGACCAACATGGACCTATAATATGTAAAGTATATATAAAGTATGAATTGCATACGGAATGATACTAAACTACTCAATGGTATATTTTCATCAATTCACTTCAAAAATCGTTGACAATAGGATCATGAAAAAATGATAATTTTCAAAAATTATATATAAAAAATTCTATGATGGTATAATTATGATATAGGTACCGCGGTCAAATATCAATATTTTATACCTCTATCATATAATATTCAAAACTGCGTATAGCTATAGTGTACCCAAAGGCTAAAATATATATTTTTTCGTACTGCACACTTTAGGATTTTATCACCCTCCCCTTTCAGTGCAGGCCTAGTTTTAGTTATTGATTGGATGAGGGTTATGTTTTAATCGGCTCGTCAGAAAATAAAAATCAAGTGTTCACACATGTTATAAAAACTTATGTTCATAATGAATAGGTAGGTTGTTTTAGTTATGTGTTTGCAATTATTTTTAGTTATCATTACACATTTAACACATAAATAGGCTATTTATACGATTACAAAAAATAGCAATTGTATATTGAGATATAAAAGTAAATTGAAATATAAGTTTATTATCGAACTAAGTGAGCGGTTTTTTTTTTCTGATAATAAAAGTACCCTTATCGTAACTATGAAATAGTTACTAGTCAATAGTTACTTGACACTTGTTGGTATTTTACATTTTGCTGATGATACATCTTGGAATTTTTTTAAATATATTTAAATAAAATAATTTAATAAAAAAATGTAAAATTAAAAACAAATACCATAATATAAAGAATAGAGCCATTAGGTACACATTTTTTAATTTCGTACTACACACTTGACATTTCGTATTACACAAATTGTGTCGTACTGCACACAATTTTAGTCCCCGAGTGTACCTATATTATTTGTGTCTTTTTATATACAAATATTTATTTCGACACAAATATAAAATACTAAATATTTACATAATATATTCTATTAGAATTATTTATAGTTAATACAATATATAGTATTTTCCTAATAAAAAATTAATCATACTATCAGTCGTTCTATTTAATTAGATCTCTGAGTTATTAGGAGGCTTGAGTCAGTATAAGAAAATAAATTATAGATCTACATAACCTTTTATAGTGGTGCACAGAACAATTTTCCTGGGAGCGCAGAACCCATTCTAACCACATACCTAACCAGTAACCACCCAACCAAATTGTATTGTAAAAAAATATAAATATGTACGGTTATTAGTTAAGATATAGGATATAGGTACCTACATAACTTTAAACTTTATTATAAAAAAAGCCGGTCAGTGGGTTGTGGAAGCACTTCGCTCGTCGGGTGTCAGTATTGGTGGATGCACTTCGCTACTGGGCAGGGTACTTTTGGTGGATGTATTGAATTTGAAAGCAATGATAAATCATTGCATTCAATAAAACGAT
>JAIPRL010008731.1:0-19544 GCA_025469235.1 Pemphigus obesinymphae | reverse complement strand
ATCACTCCTTATTATAGAATTTTTGATTACAGAAATAAAAAAAAAAAAAAAAAAAAAAACACATCATTGTAAAACCATTACATTCCTCGCTTCGCTCAGAATCTAAAAAAATAGTACAATAATATCCCAATGATATTTTACCCGGTTTTATTTTAGGATTTTACCAACATTGGTTGTTTTGCCACATTTTGTTTATAAAATCCCGAACCACAATAATCATTCTGAATATTTTACCGCATATTTTTCTATATCCTAGAATTTACAAATGATCCGAAATTTGGACATTTAAATGATGAAATCTAGGTTTAACAGGTAAATCCCAAGTTTTACTGGTATTCGTACTTTTACCGTATCAACGTATAATATGCCTATCACGAAGAATTTTTCAAAGGTAGTATTTACCAATGTTTACCGGATGGAACATCCGCCTCCTCTCTTTCCCCCACCCAAGAACGTAGCCTAGGGAATCCCGAGGAGGACAGGCCTCCTAAGAAAAATCAGTAGTCCCCAGTTGGCCCCTTAAGTTTATTTTTATTTAGTCCTTTCGAATATTATGGAATGAGGTATATGACAGATTTTATTTTATTTGTAGATTAGATACTATTAGTATCAACAACATTCGTCAGTCGACGATTTGAGATTATACACTTAATAATAGCTCAAAAGCAACAAAACACAGACGTAGTGACGTACATAATAATGTAATACAATATAATATGCCTTTATTATTGTTATGTTCTTGTGATATAGGAACACATATTACGTGGTATCTACGTCGTATTTCGTATATTGTAAATTGTAATAATTATAATGATGTCCTATGATTCCAAAGTTTATTCAACGTAATATAGGTATAGGTACGATGAAGTCTTCTAAGTTTCTTTATTTCCATAAAATATACCTACCTAATAAATACGTAGATAACAAAAATGAAATAATATTCGTAAATTATTGTAGGCGATTCGGATTCAAACAATTTGTATTGCTATATTATACTGGTGTATTTGTGTAAATAAGTAGGTATTTATATGATATAATATAAATATATATATAATATGTTTAATTGATTTCTTTATATATAAAAGTGGTTTAATAACAAATAAACAAAATGTCGAAAGTACAAGTGATTATTTTCATTAGAAACCAAAATAAAATAATGGGAAAATTTAGGAAATTAAACACTACGATGTGGACAATGGTTCAGATGAAAAGTAATTATTACATAGTAAGAGTGTGATATCGAAATTTTAAAAAATAGTAGAGGAGTTCCGTTTCTTTGCGCACTCCCTCCACACAATTCGAGCACTTTATATCGAAAATAGGTATACTTTATGATCATATTATCCATATTATATAATTATTTTTATAGGACAATACTTATTTTTCATCTAACTATCTAAGTATCTATACATTCAAATGTAAGTACTAATTGTTTTTGCTAAAACTAAAAATACATAGTGTATACTTATTCTTTTATAAAATTATTACCTGGAGGAATATATTCTTGCCTACATAGTATTAACTTTGATAGTCCTCTTAACCTCAATGACACATAATTAAGATGTAGGTATCTATTATTTTTTTTTTTTTTAGAAAACCTATTAGTAAATGTATCGTTCTCTTCAATCGTACTTTTTCATTCATACCTATCTTTCATTTTTATTGTTTAATTGATTATCTATTTATTTATTTAAATTTCAAATTAAATTTAGCTATACCTAACCTACGCAAATAAGAATTAATATTATCAATACATACCTATGTATATATAATATTTAAATACATTTAAAGATGATGTATAATAACATTTGCTATTTTCGTATAATACATAATATTATATATTATACATACAATTATCAGTGGTGGATCTAAGAATCGATTTTGGGGGAAATTAGTTCAAAAATTTATAAAAATAAATAAAAAAAAAAGGTCAAATCTATGTTATAAATATATTATAAAAAAAACTTCATTGGGGGGGGGGGAATTTCCCCCTAATAGATTCGTCACTGCAATTATACACACAGATAATGTTTTCATCTTTAAATTTTATAATAGGTAAAACCAGTAGAGTATTAAGGCATATATACGCCGTATATACTACTCTCTTTTTAGTTTTTATATATTGCGTATATCTACAAAAAAAAATTACTTGATACATTGTATTTGGTCGTCATACAGGTATATTATATTCTTCTATAATTTTTTTCCAATACGTACACTATACCCACTATTTTAATATTATAACTTACGTCCTATAAAATAGGTCAGACCAAAATTTATATCGTACCTACCCATGGCCGTATCTGAGGGGGGGGGGAGGCCATGGAATCCGGACCCCTTCCAAAATTTTTCCAACATTTGATAAATTGTTTATGTAAAATATGGGCTTTTAGCATAAATATCGAAATTTTTAATATTTTAACCGATCGGTTAATGAACCATAGAACTTTAAAAAAACATATATAGATACTTATCTACGTAGATTGTGATTTAAATTTTAAATGCAACAGTAAAACATGTCAAAACAATCGTATAGTGTATAGGTAAAATAATGGAAGGTATGTGAAAACACTATAATTTTATAGTGCTAAATTTAATATAAATTAAATTTTTAAGGCGGTTCTCTGTGACGAGTTTTATACATAGACAAAGAAAACGCCAAATTTTGTACATCGTTGATTGAGTTATCCATAAATATTTTGAGAACTGGTTGGAAAACTCACTATTTTTGATAGATTCTTTACTTTTAAATATTATTCCTTAAATTAGTTTATTAATTTTAGTACACCAAATATTAAAATATTAAATATAAAAATTGAAAAATGTAAAAAAATTATTATATTGAAAGATAATTTATTGATTATTATTATTATTCAAATCTATTTTCAAAATCTATAAATCCGATAAATCGCTATATGATAGACAAGACCCTAAATTCAAAATATACTAAAATTATAAAATATATTTTGGACCTCCTCCGAAAATAAAATCTAAATACGACCTTGTACATACCTATACTTTACACGAGTACATGAGATAGTTGGTAGTATAGTAGATAGTTGGTATATGATAGGTAGTACAAGTATATTTAATATTATAGTTATAGTTATATTATAAGTTAAAAAATAAAATTTCAAAAACAAATATGTCGTATAAAATATGGTCAATACAAAACTGCAAGTGTTAACTTTATCAAAAAAAAAAAATAATAATAAAAAATGTTATAAAAGAAAGTTCAAGTTGAAAGTTTGAACTATAAGTCGAACAGAGCAATAAAAAAAATTTTGGGACCTACATTTTTTTACGATGCCGTATACAAATGGAAAGGAAGCCAAAAATTGTTGGCCCCCCCCCCTTATGAAAAAATCCTGGTTACGTGCCTGCCCCCACCCCAATATTATGCATATGCTATGCACTAGCTATATCCTGTCGGAGGACAGAAAGGACGATGGAACGGCTTCCTCCACTTGTATCTGGACTGATTTTTCTTATATCACGTATACCTACAATAATAAATAATAAATTATGTTAAAATTAAAAATATAATTAATTAACACGTTTTATCTGACCATTATTATCATACAGTGTCTTTTAGAGTTTATATTAATAAAATAATTAAAATAATCATTGATGTATTATTAAATAATATCGCGTATACCTACATTGTATCACATCAAACATTTACCGGATCTATGTAGGCACCTACTATTTAAATTGTAAATTATTTACACGGAATATAGGTAGTCTGAATACCTACTAAATTAATACCACCGAACTTCAAGTGTAATATTATACAGAAGGTTATCGATATTTACTTTTGACTTAATAAATGTATTATTAATATAGAAAATTCATTTTATATTAAAATTATCGCCAAACTTGTATTATAAATATTTATAAGCAGGTATTATAAATTAAAATGAAATATAATGTTTTTCAAACATCACTTTCTTTCTAGTTTCTATAGTTTTATAATGGCCTATACCTACTATATACACCGAAATAATGCATAACATATATTAGTAGAATAATGAACGTAGTCGCCACTATAATAGTCTATATTATATTCTACCGGAGGTACGTGGTGACAATACAAAAACGAGCTAAAATAAGTATAGTTCATTTTTGTAAATAAAAAAACAGTCTCAATAATAGAGTTAAAATGATAATTTTTCCGACCTACCTACACTACAGTATTATACACGTTTGAGTTTAATATTCTTATAAGATATTCATTTTTTTCCTCGACTGTTCGGTGTCTTTAACATAAAAATAGAATGTCAGTAAACTAATTTTAATAGTTATGTATATATATAGGTACGAATATTAAATAATAGCGTAGGTAGCGTAAGGTGCCTATTGAACTCGATAATATAAAACATGTAATTATTGTCTAGTATGAATCATTTATAGCTAACAGAAAACACACGACTGGCTACTATAATACCCATAGAATTATACTATGAATAGCAATATTGCTAGTAATTTTGAATTTTTCTTTGTTCGTTTACAATAATATAATATAATAATAAGTTTAAAACTATTATAGTACACTTTTCGTGTTGTTGAACATTAAAATATTCATACTCAATATGGAATCAATGAATTGAAAAATAAATAAATAAATAAACTAATTAAATATTCAGTACACTAACAAATGCAAAAGACAATCGGGAAGGATGATCACTGATCAGGTTTGCAATAAATTAAACGACAAAGTACGATGATATAGTAAATATAATAAGAAGAAAATTGTAGTGACTAGATCAAATTCTGAGACATGATTATAGCAATCAGCACTTATACTTAAAAGGGTCATACCCGAAAAAATGCCAAACTTTATTACACAGACCTGTAAAGAATTGGACCTGAAACAGTATAAAGAAATTAAAATACTAGTATAATATATTTCCATACTTAAATGGAGCAAAGAATGGAGAACGAATGTACTAAAGTATGGCAATAAAAATCGGAAGATTAAAAAACCAAAAGAAGGAACTAAACTAAATGTTTTTTTTTGTCATATTTACGAAATTAAATAGATAGTTAATTTTTCCAATGTATTAACTTAAAATTTACAATTAATTTATTTAATCATATAACACATTAAATATTTTTCATTAGTTCGATACACATACATTAATAGAAATTCAAATGTAATAATAATTAATAACTAAGTAATAAATAAATAGGTACCTACTTAATATATAAAAAATTAAATGTTTGAAAATATATTACAGTTTATTCAATATATTTGTATTTCAAAGATTTCAATTATAAGATTTCTAATAACAAAAATAATGATTTTTAACCGAGTTAAGTTAATATTTTTTCAATTTAACATTAAACTTAACTAGTTAAAATTATTTTTTGTTAACTGTAAATTTTTTTTTTTATTATTATTTTTGGGTTAATTCAACTTTATAAATAATTTAAGTTATTTATGTTCATTAAGAATACTGGCGTCTTCCCAACCGTCTCACCAATAATTTTCAGTAGTAAAAACATGTCCACGAAAAACAAACGAAATAACCTTTTAAATTGATTTTAGAATTAAAATATCTATATTTAAATTGATGGAAAACATTATTTTAAAGATGATCTCATACGCATTTTGAAAAATATTAATTAGCAAAAAGTTACAGCATTAAAAAAAAAGCATTTTTGTACAATTGATATTATACTATACAATAAGAGAAGAGTAAAAATCCTATGAAGCGTATTCAAAATTATGCCCTTTAAATATTTTATAACATAAATTTTTACTCTAAAACCATTTTAAAATGCTTTTTTTGTTTATTGCTTGTAAACATATCTTAAATGTCTTTTAATTGTTAAATACCTATTACCAATTACTATTACGTACTTATTCATTTTTCTTAAAATATCTTGAAAATTGCTCATACATAACCCCTTAAACATGAAGTATTAACTCTACTTAATATAAAAATAAATATACAAATAATTATGTTGAATATTTAACTCTTCTTAATTCAAACATACATACAAATTTTTCTTGAATTATTTTCGAAAAAAATTGGCAATTTGTTCTCTACCTGTACACCATAGGCATAATTTATTGCAATTATTGCAGCCGCAACACTGATATTAAATTATACAATTGTGTCAAGAGTGGAAGATCTTCTCACTCCTAAAACAAAATGTACTCCCAAAAAAGTTAACGCAATGCGTATATTTGTATCAATAGTTTTACACATAATATTAACAATTTAAGTAGAACTTTACAAAAATAAATAAAATCCGTCCAGACATAAATAGTGGAATGGTCTCTTCGGTTATCGAATAGAATAGTGTATTATTATTTTGGATTTGAAAGCAAAGATTGAATGAAATAATAATTGCATTCGAAAAACGATTGTGAGTGAAGTTTGGTATAATATTATTTTCCAATTTATAACAATTTTGGTCCATTTTTTTTTTTCTTTATTGTAGTTTTCCTCTACGTTTGAGAAATGTACCTACTAAAAAAATAAAAATAAAACTCTTCAAAGTACTAAATAATGAATTTTCAATCAGAAACCTTTTATTAATATTTACTATAAAATATAATAGGTATATAACAATTAACTTGCATAAATTGGACTCCTGCTGAATTCGATAAAAAATTAAAACCCATTGAATTATTTTATTTTAACATTAAAAATATTTAAACCATAAACACCAAATTCTTGAGTTAATTTTTACATTCATAAATTATAGCTAATGCCTAATACTATATTTTTAAATATTTTTATCTAGATTACCTATTTTTTATTTTTTCCTCATATTTTGATGAATAATCTAAATATTTAACTTCATTTTGTCATAGAATTTTTTCTGAAAATATTTATTGTAAAATATATTAAATTTTGAATTAACAGTTTATTAAGTATTTATAAGAATATTTTAAATGTTTGATGGGACAGAAAAATTATCTTTTAATCCTTTCTTTCTTTACTTTAAATTTGTGTATTTATTCGTATCTAATTTCTATTAACTTTAAATATTATGTAATAAATGATAAATCGTTAGTTAAATTTTTGATATATTTTATACATTTACATTTTAAGAAAATATAATCTGCATAGGAACAATCAATTAAAAATATATATATGTCACCTAATAGTTGTTATTCAAAAAAAATAAAAGTACAAAATCATTAAGATAAAAATGATGAAAAATAGATTTTTTTGTAAAATGTAGTACTTTTTCAAATTAAATTTAAAAAATAAATAGTATTTTATATATGAGTAGGTACACTAAAAAATTCAAAATGTCTATTAAAAATAAGTGTATAAATATGTTGAAAAAATTACTGCAATTGTATGTGTTATTATTGATAAAAACAGGAGACTCAGATAGTGCTTATCATATATGCAAATTAGAAAATATATATATAAAATCGTAAAAATAATATTTATGGTTAGTCTTAAACTTATAAAGACAAAGTAATTGCAGGTGTTTTTTAAAAATACATTAACTCAAATAATATAATTAAATTTTATCGGACAGTATTATAAATAATATAGAGGTACCTACGCTGAAAAGTAGTTTTAAGAAACATTGGTTATTATTTTTTTAAATTCTATATGGTAAAGTAAATCTCACATTAATGTATACATCTTTGTAAATAAATTTTACAAAATCCTATTGGATGCTAAGTAATATATTATAGAAATTAATATCAAGATATCTACAGTCTACAGAATAGCTAATATGTAATTTTATGTCGCATATTTTTACATGTATACACGTATACATTAAATTTTAAAATAATTGGCATATTTAATTTTTTTTTATAAAGTATTATATAGTATTATAGTACTTATATATTTTTAGATTTTTTTTTTTAAATTTAAAATTTATAAATGTCATTTTCGTCATGTTCATATCCTTAAAGTGAGATTAATATTTTTTTGAATAGTTTTAAAATACATTTAATTCACTTGAATCAAATTGTTAAATAGTTCATATAATTAATTAAAATGTATGTAAAATGCAACCTTTGCACTCGAATAAAACAGAACCCATATAGCCGTATAACCCGAATTAATCCTATTAAACGTTCATTAACCGAAAACATGTTGAATTTTTTTTTAGGAGTACTTAACCGTAACAGTTTTATTGCGGTTATTATGGTTAATACTTTAACCTTATACGATATAACCAAATCAAATAAAATTGTTCGTGTGACACATCAATACATACCTTTTGCTTTTATAAGTAAATTAAATTTTTATTTTTGGTTACTCCATTTTATAATATTAAAATTGAGTAAAATAATATATATTTTATATATTATATTAACTATTTCCAGTATCTGTATATAGAATACAGTTTTAGTTGGTTTAAAATGTACCGATAGTCAGTGGTTATTTATTAATGTACCTACCTATTTTAAAGGAAATTTATTTATTGGGAAAAAAATGATAATTTCCAAAATAAATTTAAAATCATAGTTTTGTTTTATGAATATAAAAGTAAAGGAAAAAAATTCCGGTCAATAGGAGGTGGAAATACTTTGCTCGTAGGGTATCAGTAGGGGTGGGAGTACTTCCCGCGTCGGGTAGGACACTGATGATGATGGATAAATTGAATTTAAATGCAATAATAAATCATTGCATTCGATATTAAACGATTCTGCAGAGCTGAATGTAATTTATTCTATTTTTTTAGTCAATAAATAATTTCTCCAAATTATCTTCTACGTATATGCTAGTATACGAGATAGTCTACTTAATATAAGGAATCTATATTAAAATGTATAATAATATAATATATATATTTGTATTACCATGACATATTAGTATTATAAATATTTATACTTCGACGCCATTGTATACTAATATACTAATACTAATATTTGTATTGGTATGAAGAGGCGTGTAGTCAGGATTTTGAAAAGTAAAGTGTTTTATAATAAAATCATAATTATAGATGTCATTCAGTTCAAGCAATAAGCCATTAAATTATAAAGTCAAAATCAGTATTCAATATTTAAAATGAAATTAGGTACTTCGATGTTTTTAGTTTCAGGTTCGGATCTAGTATTTTTTAAATTTTTTTTTCGTAAAAATAAAATTTTCTTTTATTATTTTTTAACTATCCATAGTTATAAATCATTTTTATACGTAATATTTGTAACACATTGTCATGGTGCTAAGGGAGCATTCAAGTATTACGTAAGCGTCTAGGGGGGAGGGGGGTTTGTCGTATGCTGACATTTGCTGACAAGGAGGATGGGGGGCTTAGATCCATGCTGACGTCAGCAGTAATAAAAAAAATAATAAAAATTTGTAAAAAAATAATTCAAAATATGTAAAAAAAATTCAAAATATGTAACAAAATTTTCCATTTATTTTTAACTAATTCGCTTCGCATAAAATTCGGAAAAAAATATTAACTATGTACCCATATATAGATAGGTACTCCACACAGAATGCGATGCTTAACTATAGCGTGGTTCCGTGGTGGAACCAGTTATTGGCACGTGAAATCCATTAAGATAAACTATAATCATCGTCTTCAATGACGTGTGTAAGAATAATATTGATATCGGCATAGTTATCGGACGCATTGCCACATTTTTTTTTTTTTTTTTATTAAATAGAGGGGGATTGTCGCTGACGTAATTACGTAGGGGGGTCTGACATTTGCTGACATTTGCTGACAAGGGGGAGGGGGGTTTAAAAAAGACAAAAATGTGCTGACGTAATACTTGAACGCTCCCAAATAAATTTAAAAAAAATCTTTTATAGTTAATAAATTTAAAAACCACAACTATAAATGCCGATAATCAGAACACTACGAAAGTACGAAATATACATAAACAAAACAATTAATGTTGCCGGTCGCGTCGACATATTGTATTAACAATGATATTATTTTTCTAATTCTATAGAAATATCGAGACGATATGCTCGACGCTGCTTATTATTATTAATAATATCTGACAGCAGCTGGTGCTTCTACAGGTTGCCATCGCGGTATAGAATATAATCAATAACCATTATTATCAAGTATTTGATATGGTTATATATAATATATTCAATCTTCATGATAAATAATAATGATATCAAATAATAATGAAATAGAATCACCTAATTACACATTTTGTAGGAACCCGGAACATTATAATATGCATATAATATATTTAAGGTTTAAATACGGTAGAGGGAGAGGTGTTTTACCACCCAAAACAACTCCTTTCGCTGTGTGCCTATGTATAAAAAATTTTTCCTATTAGTTTAACTGTATAACTGCAAGGTTCATTTGTAAAGCTTAATATGTACCTATATTGCATAGTGTAGGTAATAGTGCAATAACAAATCAGTTATTTATTTCTAAATGACAGACTTTGATGCATTGTTTTATCATGGGGTAGTAAAAACTATATTTTACATAACTGCATAAATGTTAAAAATTCGATTTTGTAAATATTACAAATTTACGAACAGATACACACCGTACGAAATACCTATATACACCGTAAACGTATAAATAGGTAGGTAGGTACTATCAGAGAAACTATACTAAGTAAGCCCTTTTTTAAATTAATTTTAATAGACTTCACCCGGGATTTTAATTTCTATTTCCCCCTTCCTCCTTCCCCTTCCTCCTTCCCTCTCCTCCATCCCCATTACACCTTGAATAAAACTAGGTAGTTACACCGTAAAAATATGTATACACTATAAATGTATGTACACAAAGTCATATACAGTATAAAAATACGTTTTTCTTCTACCCTAAGGAAATTACTAGAAAAATCGAAAAATGCTATATATGAAGTACAACCTGACATCTAGAACCAATTTCATATTGTTATCATAGCAATGCCAAAGCTCATTCTCCATTTATTCTGGTGAAAAATGTGTACACAGGAAAAAAAATAAACATTATTGAAAATCAATATCTTTATTGTTCCTCTTAGAATCTAAAAGTTATATTTATCCACCTAAACTTTGGTCGAATTTGATATACTATTTTAAACTTTAAAATCGGAAAATCTAAGCAGTATCATAGAAAATTATTTACAAAATATCGGAAGTTATGTCAGAATGTACCTACATATATTAATATATAAGTTGACGTTAAGTTCAGTTAACTTTTAACTTAACTAGTTAATTTTGTGTAATGTAAACTTAACAAATTGTCTATATATATAGTTAAAACAAAATATTTTGTAAGTTATTAACTAGTTAACTTTTCTTTATTCAAATATAAGATAAAAAAAAATATTTAACTTAAAGGATAAAAACTGCATAAAGTACCTACATAGGAATATTTTTTAAATTATAAAAAGATTAATTAAAATTCAATTTTTTTATTTTACTAACTATTTTAGGTATCAATTTTTTTCTTCAACCATCTTAATCTTATTTTGTTATAATTAATAAAAAATATTTTTACTGTACAAAATACATATCATGCATGGATGAACTGATAGCTGAGTTAAGTTAACGACGTAATTCACGCTTTTTTTTGTTTCTGCTGACGCACACTAATGAAAAAAAATCAGTATATACGTCTGTGGTAAAAACATGTTAACGAAAAAGAAACGAAATAACCTCTTAAAATGACTTTATAATTAAAATATCTATGTTTAAATTGATAAAAAATATTACTTTAGAGGCGATCTCATAGGTACACATTTTGTAAAATATTAATTAACAAAAAAGTTACAGCTGCAATCAGTAGTGGCTCATGCCAAGGAGCACACAGGCACGTGCTTCACCCAAAATATTGAAAAAAAAAAAATTAGGTATTTTCAAAACCTCAAGTTAAATAAAAAATATAATTTTTCGTTAATCTCATAGTCGAGGTAACTGACAACTACCGAAAAAAATGCGAATATCCAAACGATCATTCGTATAATACAATTATTAATATTAATTTAGGTACATACGACAATAGACTACGCGGCGGCGGGCACAACTCGGCTGTGCCCCAATCAGCAGTATAAAATTCAATTTATATATTTATATTATACCACATTAAAAAGTGGTACGAATATGGGATTATTAACTATAGATTGTTTTAAAAATATATTTAAATATTTTTTAATTGTTAACTACCTATTCACTTTTGCTTATATACATTTAACTCTGCTTAATATATAGATACTGATTACCTATTGGTATTCAAATTGAATTTATTATGAATGTTAGAATGTTATTAGATAAGTACCTAGTGTATCAGTGCAAATTAACATAAAGTCAAAGTTTAAGAATAAAAATTGAAATAAAAAATTTTATTTAAATTTCAACGTTCCAGAAAATAAACATGGAAGGAATTAAAAAATATACCAAAATTAATTTTTCCCTGAAAAATAATTATTTTTGTTGATGAAAAATGGTGATGTAACTACATTATTCCCAAAAAAACATTGGCATTTTGATCTTTACCCACACACCATAGGAATCTTTAATAATAACATTTATTGCAGCCGTTATGCTGATAGTAATTATATAGTGAAAAGAGTGGGATACCATCCCACTCACGAAGGAAATTGAACCCCAAAATAATGTATGTAATGCATACAGTTATTATTTAATTAATTAAGTATTGAAGAGATAATTTTCTATAAAAAAGGTAGAATACATTTTTCGTGTACTAAATACCGTTTTTGCGTAACAGGACTTGTTAAATACACCACTTTTTGAAAAAATTGATTTTTTACAAAAAAAAAAAAATAATAATAATAAAATAGCCTCTTCATAAATATCTTGTTTTCTATTCGTCGTATGATAAAAATTTTAAGAAAAAAAAAATGTAGAAGAAAGATTTTTTTTTTTTTAAATAATGTATTTTTTATATGCAATAAGCGGTTTGAAAACGTTTACAACTTTTGATATATCGACCCATAAAAAATACATAATAATACGAATACAAAATTTCGCACGGCAAAATTAGAAAACAAATGAGCTTTACTTTGAAAATATTAGTATCTAGCTGCATTTTGGCACACACCTTTATTAGATCGTTATGAACATTGTCTAAAACGTTCCCATCGACAAGCCTCAAAGTTTATTCGGGGTTAAAGGTCCCAAAAATTATCTTTGACTGAATATCTCGCTTTATATTGGTCGCACGATTAAAATTATAAAAATAAAATTATAGACTGTATAATTATCTATAAAAAAAGTTCTATGACTTTTAAAGGTACGAGTTATTGCTTTTGCGCTATAATGTTAGTGTTAGTGTGCTATAAACGTGCGCAGAAAAAAACGAAAAATTTGAAAAGACTTTAAAAGCACCAAAATGGCAAAAAAATAAGAACATTTCTTCCCCGTACGTCAAATATATGGACATTAAAATAACGTTTCTATAAAAAAAAACCACAAAAAAGAATATTCATTTTGAATCAAAGGCTTATTTTATATTGTTTATCGTATAATAACATTTCCTTAAAAGGCGGCCATATTAAAAGCCATATACCTATCGTGATTACGGTTGCTCGTACATAAGCAATAGATTTTTTTTTAGAGAATTTTTTCTTCTACAATTTGTATTTGAAAAATTTTATCGAACGACCAATAAAAAGTGAGATATTCATTCAAAGTTCTTTTTTTTTATATATAGACATATTTCAAGCCATATACTACAAAAACGGTTGTTTGTAAACAATACAATTTTTTTATATTAATACAAATAATTTTAATGTACCTAATATCTATTGAGTACAACTTTTTAGCTACTCGAAAATACTATAAAAAGAGTCTATTCACCCATTTCCATTAAAGTACGGGTAAATAATAGAAAAAAAGCTAGTTTTTTTTGCAAAGAAGGTGTTTTAAGGCTCTTTTTCTAGCTTAACCTTTACATCTAGACAAAAATGTGTGATTATAAAATTTATAGACCATTAAACGATAAATAATTTTTATTTAAAATTGTTTGTCGTAAGTAAAATATTTATGGATTTAGGGGGTTGATCAGCCACCCACCAATTTATAAAAAGGGGGCGGTGCAGAATTTTTTTTTTTTATTACGATATATCCCTCGATATTTTCCCGCTCATTGTTTAGCCTTTTACATTTTTTTTTATCCTTCTCACACTATACCAGAGACAATAATGCACTCATATTATTATATATATATTTTTTATAGGTTGATATTTCAAAAGTCGTAAAACGGTTTCAAACGGTTGTTTGCAAATAAAAAATAAATCATTTTAAAAAAAAATTATTTCTTCTTCAATTTTTTTTCTTAAACTTTTTATCGTACAATGAATAAAAAGCGAGATATTTACGAAAAGACTATTTTTTTTGCAAAAAATCAAAATTTTTATAAAATGGATATTTGACATGTTCTGTTAAACAAAATCGATCACTAGTACACGAAAAATAAAATAAAAATAAAAAATTACTTATTTTTATAGATAATTATCTCTTTTATTAACTTTATTTGAAACAATATATGAAACAACTTTTTAAACAATGTCCTAATAAAGGTGTGTGTCAAAATGCAGCTTGATACTATTTTTTCCGAGTCGATGCCTATTTTGACTAATTTGACTAATTTAAACAGTCTAATTTTACTGGGCTAAAACTTTAAATTTAATTTATCGAAAATATCAATAACTCATATAATATTTGAATCACAAGACCCGATTTTGATATGTTCCGTGAGTGTGTTGTGTCATCATAACTCAAATCCGGTTTAAACATTTAACTTTAACTAATGACCTAAGTCATTAAATAACCCTAATTAGTATTTAAATGTTCCAATTAACTTCATTTTGACTGAATAATCTTATCATTAACCTTTGTTAATTTCATCGTTATACTCAATGTTGTCAATTTTACTGATTAGCCTAAATGAAAATATTTGAAAATCCGAATTAAACATATTATCTTAACCAAAATAATAACAAAATTTAACCTAAAAATGTAAACCAAAGACGATTTATTTGGGTTGTTGTTAATTTGTTAACCCTATCAATTTTACCTGTTAAAAAAAAAAAAACGAAATGTTTGATAGTTCTAATCCAAATTTGTACAACTCAAATTCACCACAACTCAATTCAGGTCTTGTAAAAAAAAAAAAATGTTTATGTTAACCACATTTCAACAACTTTTGCGTAGTCATATTTTTTTTATTTTCGAATATATTTTCCTATAGCATCGGTGCATATATTATATTGATGAATTGTTTTTAATGTTTGAACTGGCCGAGCCCTAACAATTATCGATGTATTGACGATAACATTATTATTTATTATTGATTATTATTGAGAAATTCAGACGTAGCGTATTAACCGAATATATGCCGTTTACGCACATCGACTTACATCATATCTGAACTCGCTGACCGTTAATTATTTTTATATTTGGACGGATGTCAGAAATGCTTTTTCTTGTTGGTATAGGTATAAAAAAAAAAAAAACACACACACTCGTTGATTTATTTGATCTCGGTGAACCGTTGTATAATTTTCGTTTTATCAAAATCCAAGCACGTATACCTACACGCGAGATGTTATAATAGGTATATTATATAGATTATAGATGATGTAAACGCAGATATGTTATATTATGTTTATGTGTACCTATATTTAAATATAGGTAACAATTAAATGTGTTTCATCATGATCAATATTATTGCAATGTTTCCTGTAAATAATTTATCTTGATGGATAAATACATCTACGACGATTATTTTGAACAATAGGTAGTAAAACCTACCTAGTACCTTTTTACGAAGCTATATTACATAGTGCACAGTCGTCGCAGAACACAACCTGCAGTGTCAAAATTTCCAATTTCCAAATTTACTTTCAATCGATCACGAGGGGCTTAGAGAGGTTCAAACAGTGGTGTAGTAAATTAGGATTTTGTTATCTCCGCCGGCAACAGCCATGAATATTTTACGCGCCCGTGATGTAACTCGGGCATTGCATATATAGTGTATTAATTGTACTAGGCGTATGAATCAAATTTAAAGTATAAAATGTTAGCATATCATTGACGAGGCCGTATATTTTATACTTAACAATGAGATTTTTATAGAGCAAAACATTATTCAATCCTATCATCGAACGATGTTGTTATTTTAAACGCAATATTCAGAATTTATCAAACAGTTTGAATGATTGTCGTACACGAAAATAACTCTTTTTTTAAATACGTCAAAAGAACCCTAAACCGAAGTATTTGATACTACAGAACCACATGAAAACATGTCATTATCATATGATAATACGATAATATCGTATTAATTATATTGTATTCTGTCGTGGTTACACATAATTTTAATATTGTAATGTTCATGATGTACTTAAACATTATGGATAAAATAAAATAAAATAAATATTTCAAAGCCGGCAAGTAGGAGTGGAAGCCTTTCACTCGTTAGATATAGAATATGTATATTATGTAGATACCTATATAGAGGATATATTACACTTTTGCTTTTGAGCGAAGCTCACGGTGTAATATAGGTAGGTATATATAATATAATATAATATAACATACCTAACTATTTACTGTCAAATAAAAAATTTGAAAATTTCACGACGTCAACATATATATATATATATTATTTTAGTTATAATGTGTATATACTATATATTATATACCTAACCACGACAACTTTATTTGTTATTTTTCCATTTATAAAAATGTCTATTATAAAAATATAGTTTTTCTTTATACCCTTAAAGTTGTTTTGAAAAATCAATAAATGACCTTTGAAGAAACTTATCTAGAACAAATGTTTAATCAAAAAAAAGCTATTTACTCCAAGACTTTTGCCCGAAAAGTTATTTCCGTAAAAAAAAATAAACATAATTGTAAAACCAATTGATTTCTCGCTTCGCTTACAATCGAAAATTAAGACAATTATTCAAACACCATTAATCAAAATTTGCTATTCACAAAGGAGTTCTATCTGGGGCAGCTGTTGCCTTTAATTCGTTTTCTTCTATAAATACTCCGCTGGATTCAAACCCTCTAAAATTACAAATTAATTAATAAAATTTATTTTCACGTTTTATAATTATCTACCTACATAATATTATGTACCTCTTTTATATCGTATAGATTATTTTGTCTTTGTTCCCAAATTTACACACTATTTTACATTTCTTTCTTCTTTTAAACTCACAATTTCTGGTCCTTAAACATGGAAGCCATTACCATAAAAATCGGTATTTTCCACCAATCGATACGGTGATTTTACTGAAATTCTTGAAAAATATGTTATTCTCAAAATATTATAGTACGCCAAAACCTTTTAGTGTATTTTTTATGCAAAATGTATGGTTATAGGTATAGAACGAGAAAAAAAATTACCTACCTTATTATAATGTTATAGCCTTATAACCCGTATTTACGGTCAAATTTTAATTCTATGTTCAGAAGAATCTAAAACATATATATATATATATATATATTCGAAATTATAGAAAACACTTATTATACATTTTTGTTCAGTTAAATTTTTTTTATTATTATTAAAGAAGATAAAGCACGTAGGTACAACTCTAAAAATGAAAAAAAATATTGGATTGGCGTACACATAGTGAGATATCTCACTATAATATAATATATATATATTAGGTATATTATACATTTATTATCTACATATAATTACATTAAATGAACTGAGTGAACTTTTACATGTTATGCATCGAAAATATTAAACGAGAAGAACCAGAAGATATAGATAAAGAAAACCCATCATCAAAGTTCATTGAAAAGGAAATTGATTTGTTTGCAAGGAAAATAATGCACTACGTACGATTGTAATGATGTAATAATAACAGATTAGCATTTAAATTGTTTGCGGAAAATTATAATTGGTATTTATTTATTTTAACTATTGCAACATATTTTATTGACTCTGTTACCTAATATTTGTAAATATTATTATATTTATAAACATAAATAACATAGTATCGATTTTAATCACAATTCGATTATATTATGAAAAAACCCGTCTAGATACAGATGATAGGTCTCATGATGATAGCTTCCTATTAACAAATCTTTAATTATTTAATTTTTGGAATGTAATAATGTGGGTAGAATGTCTCGACCAGAAGTTTTGAAGTAAAGAATATTTTTAATATCTAACAAATTGGTTCTAGTTGATACTTTGAAGAGGTAATTTTTCGGTTTTTCCAGTAGTTTTCTTAAGCATTTTTATCAAGAGATACGAACCTGAAAGGTGTAAATATGCATTAAATAACTTTATGAAAAGAATAATTTGGTTCATGAAGAAAATTTTCTATTCAATAAAATTTATGATGTATGGTGATTTATTAAATCTTATTACCTACTCTAAATTATTAGACAACGAAAAAAAATTCTATAACATAAGTATCAGTAAAATACTGGTATTTGCTAAGACCGAAACATTTTTTCTGACATTTTAAAAACCGGAACCCCAAAAGTTCACTTTCAAAAAAATGGAATCGGAATCAGAACCTCTGAGAGCCATAAAGGTTCCAAACCCTGAATTTGATATTACTACACAAACTTATAATAGATAACTAGAATTTTAAAGAAAAATATTATCATCTTTGCAATTTTTAAAGACATTGCAAAAATGAATCTGAAGACTATATTTTTTACACGTATTACACTAATGCAGGCATGTCAACATGCGAGCTTTATATTGGCTTAAAATGCCTTGGCTCCAGCTACATTGAAGAATTAAATGAAATTCAACTTTGTGTTTTAGCATTTTTTATTTTTTATTGTTTTATTATTTTCTATCTTATTAATTCTTCAATAAATCTAGTAAAAAGTAAATAATAAAGCAGTTATTTTCACTAATAAATGAAAAATAAGTCTCCCATTAGATTTGGATACTAATCTTGATTTTGTGTTTAAACTTGAGTGTCCTATTCCAAACAGATTTCTCCCATAGCATTAGAAATGCAGTCAAACATTTTGAGGAAAGAATTTATTTTCACTTTAGATTCGAAGTAAAGCAAAGAATGTATTAGCTTATAAAAAAAATGTATGTCTGTACCTATACATTTTTTGGGTAGTGGGGGTCGAGCAGGAGTTTTTAAGTAAATTGCTTTTTTAATAGCAAATTGATTCTAGTTGATACTTTGAATAAGTTATTTTTCGATTTTCTGAGTACCTATAGTTTTCTTAAACGCAAAGAAAATATATCTTTTTTAACGGAAATATTTTATAAAAGTAGGGGATGTAATAAAATAGCAAATACAATTGTTATGGTTATCTGTTTTATTTATTTATTTTTTAATTATATTATACTTACCAAACTTTGTTCTAAATCGTCTTTCGAATGCACTGATTTATCTTTGATTATAAATTTAAAATAATAATAATAATAATAATAATTAGGGCTCGGAACTAAATGCACTTAAAAAGTACTAAATATGCATGCGTTTATGCACTTAAAAAAGTACAAATATGCTCTAAAAATATGCACTTATTTATTTTTTTTACATACATATTTATATAAATACAAATATTTTATAAAACTATAAATATGTAGTTCTGAGTAAATATTCTTAGGATAGTTTAATGTATTTTATTAAATTTATAAATATATTGAAATTACAA
>JAIPRL010008730.1:0-19544 GCA_025469235.1 Pemphigus obesinymphae | reverse complement strand
TTCTCACAGCACTCCACACTTCCTCTTCCCTTATTAAATCTACCATACCCAAATTCCACTCTACCCGATCAATTGCCTCTCTTGGAAATTCTTCATTTAATAATCCCTCAAAATAGTCTTTCCATCTTTTTATCACTTCCTTTTCCTTTGTTAACACCCTCCTATCCTCATTTTTTATACACCAAACATTTCTAAAGTCCCTGGACTGTTTTTCTCTTTCCTTAGTCAGCCTGTACACTTCTTTTTCCCCTTCTTTAGTTCCTAACTTCTCATATTACTTAGCATATTTTTCTAATTTAGCTTACGTTATTATTATAATATTTCTTTTATTCTGAAAAAAATATATGATAATCGAGATTTTGCATGAATATTTCACTCTTTTTAATGTTTTCGAGTAATATTCTTTGTTATTGGAAAAAGACGGCATCTAGTCGAAGAAATTGTATACATAAACCTGATGTGTTTTGCTATATATCTGGTGTTCAATCAAAGAAGTGGTGCTTGTCAAGCGCCCCATTTCATGTTTATGTGCATATAAAATATTATTTTATTTATTATTAAAATTTATAACCACAATAATTAGTTATTTACAATACTCAAACGAAAAATTGCTTTATGAAAAATGTCCATAGATACCACCTTTTCATAGTCCCATATATATTTAAATTTTATCAAATAGAACATTTCCATATTAATAACATCTTAATAAGACTTAGTTTTTTCTAATGAAATCAAAATTGATCTTTTTCATATTGAATTATTGTTAGGCATAACATTTTTCTTTTAAGGAGTAACTTCTATATATTTATCATTTATGTAACAAAATTGTATTTTATATTATTGTAAGTATATTTTTTTAAATATTGTGATAACAACAAATGCAAGAAATCTAGTCTGTAGATGGTGGAAGCACTTTGCTCGACGGGTAGAATACTGGTGATAGATTTATAAAATTTTAAAACATTGCTAAATCTTTAAAAAAAAAAGGAAAACTTTAAACGTTGTAACATCTTTGATACACAATATTTTACAAAAAGGATGTCATTTTTTAGAAAATATTCTCCTTTTAATTGGTAATGTAATATAAATATTTATTTTATAAAATACAATTAAAAATACTACATCACTACCCGCGGAACACGCCAACAAAAACAAAACGGTGTACGGCGTTGAATCTCCGCTGGTCGAACGGTCGGTCAGAAACTGTACGGTCGTCGATAATAGGTACACAATAATTAACATCGAATACAAAAACATAATTAAGCAGATAAGGTAAAAGGAAGAGGGGAATATGTTGATATGCATTATAATAGTGGAACGCAAACTACAAGGCGCTCTATCTCAAACAGGTAATAAGTATTTTAACTCTAATTTTAACGTAGACATCATATTTATTGTTTTGCCAAGTGTATTTTTGCTATATTGCCAATTTTTAGAGTACTCATTTAATTTCAATATTGAATTTTACACAGGAAGAAGAATGGCTGATTAAAAAGGACCGGAAATAATCGTAGGTAATTATTCCTATACCATTCAACATAATCTGGCAAACACCAAAATATGAAAACAAAAATAAAAAGATATCCAGGAATATTAACTGCCTCGTAGAACCACTTGGTCGAATTTAATTAAAAGTATGACTTGCACCTTACATATATGTATATGTATATTAAATTTAATAAAGAAAGGAAATTATTAATGTAAGTGATAAATATAATTTTTGAAGAATGTATAATATGTATAATATTAAGGTTTATATCTCTACTAATTTATAAAAATACATCTAAAATTTAATTATTATTTGTCCCATGTCAAATTAATATTTTTATTGTTGTGGTATTTTACATAAATTTTATTAACACTTACAATATACTACTAATAACTACCAAATAAAACTACCACAATTAAAAATTATTTTTATGACTTACTTTAATAATTTAGGTACTTGCTTTTTTAAATTTAATATATATATAATATATATATATATATTATGTGTAAGTCATACTTTTAATTAAATTCGACCAAATGATTCTTCGAGAGCTCCAAATCATGAAAATACCATAAATTTTGTTTAAATGTCACCGTATTTTTTTCTTATCCAAATTTTTCTAGTTATTTAACTGACTGATTACTACCAAACATTATAATATCTCAAAGTTTTTGAATATAAATAGTCTTTCGATTTTTGTATATTAAGATATTATTATATTTTTCAATTATAAGTATTATATATTTTCCGACCGTTTTCCATGTTATAATATCCGTACGAATTCAATTTATACCACTTTTAGATTTAAAAAATTCGAGACACTATTGAAATATTAAAATTCAAAAAAAATCATGTTTTAAAAATACAATCAAAATAAATTAAATCATAGTTGTCTTAGTTATCTAAATAGGATATAAAAAAATTTAAAAGTACAAGTTGGTTTTAATTTTATTCGACTAAGTGATTCCTTGGAAGAATCAAATTAGTAAATTTAGTATTTTTATCTGTAGGTAAATACTTAAAGATTTAAGATTAAAGTCTAATTTAGTGCATACTTTTATATATCAGCAAGTTGGAACTGTTCCTTAAAATTATATGATATTTTTAATAGAAAATGAGGTACCTATTTTTTTTATGATTTTTTACAAATTGTTCAACAAAATTGTCTGAATCAAAAAATTCACCTATAAATAACGAATACTAAATGAAATTAAATAGGTTATTTCAGATATTGGTATAGGTTTATTCTGGATATTGAGACGTTTCTAACTTATAGATACAACAATCAAACTCAAACTTGTATCATCATATCAATATGTAATAACCAAAATAAGTTAGTGTGACCATATTAGAGAAACGGTAATTTTTTCATAGATGAGTTATAGTAAACATATGAAATCCATTTTATTTTATTTTATTAGTCTCTAAAACATTAGAAATACAAATTAAAAAAAATTAATTGTTGAGGTTTAAAAGGTTTAAAAAATATATAAATTACTTATTTCACTTTTAATGTCTAAAACCAAGATAAAACAGGCATGCTGAAATCGAATGGGATTACACAGTGGTTTTCGTTGCCGTCTTTCGCTATATAAGTAAATAAGTGTTTATGACGTAAGAACGTAATAAATAGTATAAAAACGGTGTCTGGTTAGATGGTAAAATTAGTGTATTCCATACATTGGAAATCGTACAACTTTAATTTTTGTTAGTTGTTATTCAACTGAGTTGCTTAGTTTAATAGTAAGTAAACAATTATTGATAAAATATTAAAATAATTGAAATATTATACTGTATTATAATAATAAATTATATTAATCGATACTCGATAATCATTATTTACTATATAAATGTCTGTATGTCATCTACATAAAATACACTGTAAAATATTTTTAATTGAAATTTACAATATAAAATGTGTAGAAAATTATAATATACCTACTAACATTGAAATTTATAATTTATGACTTGTAAATTTACCACCTTTGAATAGTTGAAATTTACCAAACTATAATATTAGTTAATTCACCTTTAGTATTAGTATTAAACTGGTATAAATATTATTTATCTAAGAAATCGGGATATATTTACTTACTTTATAAGCTAAAACGAATTTATATTAATATTTTATGTAAATGTGTACAGTATTACTAGTTGAAATGTATATAAAAATCTATGCAAATATGGTTTACTTAGGTATATGATCATAACAGATATCATTGTTTTTACATGCAAAATAAATTCATATTAATATCGAATGTAATTTTATAGTACAATTAGTTAAAATTTAACAAAAATGTTTACAGTGTACGATATTATTTATTTTCTGATTTATGAATTTTGGGTTAATGTGGGATTAATTACAGTTATATTTATTTTCTATTTATAGGAAACATTTTTAAATATGATATCAATGAAGATAGTTTTGCTATTAATTTTAGTTCATTTATTTGCGGTAAGTTAATTTTTAAAATCATGTAATAATTTGTCTTTGAAATATTCTTGAAATTATAATTTAATATTAATATTGGCATAATATTTTAGTCATAATTGCCTAAAACACCCTTTATAATTCAAAAATACCTCAACAGTGAATCATATACATATTCATAACATGATATAATCAAATATAAATATTCGTATAGTAATAACAATTATAAAATTATGTAGGTATTTTCTAGTTAATTTATTGTAATATGATCAATATAAATCGTTTATTAGAAGCAGTGGTATGCTAATTGGGATCAATAATGCAGATAGATCTACCCTAATTAAACATTTCGTTATTTTTTTATGTTTTTATTTTAATAATTATAGACAAAAAATACTGTTTATGGAGATGATAAGAAAAATGATACAAGTATATACAGTTTCAGTGTAGATGGTTTATATAAGAAAAATATATCAATGTCAGAATACAAGTAAGTAGAGTATACACAAATATAAAAATGTATTTAATTACATGGTTTTGATCAAATAAAAAAAAAATAAAAGACCGGTTGAGTGGCATGGAAGCATTTCGCTTGTTGGATATGATACTAGTGATATACATATTGAATTTTAAAACATTGGTAAATCATTTCTATCCATTCAATTTAAGCATAACGCGATATAATGTACATAACTATTAACTATTACTGCCATAAACAAATTTGAAACTTTCATAATGTCATTTATTTATATTTTATATCAATAATATAATGTATTTTAATTAATTGTTACATATACTCGTACACAGATTATGTACACTATATTGTTTTGTTTGTTATCTTATCATTCATTCAACGTTATCGGCGTAATATATAAAAAGTCATCTCGTGTTCAGAATCATAGCACACGATCCCACACGCAAAATCTTGTTTTTTTTTTTTTTTTTTTTGTTCGTCATTGTTGAAAAATAAGATAATAAATGAATTAAAATTATTTGTGTCGTTGTTAATAATAGATAAATTTATAAAAACATAAAAATTATTATAACCCCTAGGTATGGCCTATACATATTATATGGTATATAATTATATATATATAATATAGATAGGTACATTATATTTTTACTTATTTATAATTTAAAAAAAAATAAATGTTAAACTGCATTTTGTTTTTTGGTTATTTGATAATTTAAACTACAATATTTTTTTTTGCCTTTTAGGTGTATTATACATTTATAACTTATAACTTATTAGTAATAATATTAATATTAGTATTAATTATACCCTGTCATAGTATTTCCACTGTATATTTTTTTTAATTACATTCAGGGACTAGCATAAAATTCCTCTTTATTTATATAATCTGATTATTGTATAGGTATATTTTGATAAATTTTTGATTGTCATTTGTCGCCCAGTGAAAATTCCTTAAAAAATGCACTGTACCTACGACGTATAATATGTCTATGAGAAGTTTTAAGATTCTAGTAGATATTTAAATGTAGACTCCTTGAGAATCATTGTTATAGGATTCAGGAAAAACTAAAACCGTTTGTTTGTATCAGCGATCTCGATGTTGAATTATAAAAAAATGTCATAGATAATTATTAACAGGTGTGTGGGTATGTTTTTATGTAATAATAAGATAATACATTTATTTTGATTAAATGCTTCAAATAGGAGTTTTGGAGTTAAACGCTCTTTTTATAAAATAATTTTTCTAGATGATAATTATTATAATAGATATTTTTTCGATTTCCCAGTTTTTTTCTAAAACGTTACTGAGAATAATTGATAATTATTACAAATTTATACACAATTATTAAAATTTTCTAAGTTAATATAATTACATAAAATTGTTCCATTTATATCAAAGAATATATCATATGATTATGCGGGGTAAGGTAATCTCTGAAACTATTGCCTCAATTTCCAATGTGGATTTTCAGTCTGTTTTGTATATAATTTCTTAAAATATAATATGAGCAAAATTAATTTTTTTAAATTTGACCGTGAAATGACACAAAATGACACAAAATGACCAGAAGGACATTGATAGATTAAAAAAAAAGTTAAATAAATTAAGTGATGATTTTAAACGTGTTACCCAATATAATTAATAAATCTAATAACAAAAATTTAGATTTAAACTCAAGATATAACATTTAACATATAACAATTAGTCTAGAAAAAAATGAAGGAAAGAGCAAAATTATGAAAAATATAATGATACTAACAGAAAACGTGAATTTAAAGATAAAAGCCCATATCTAGGCTAAAGTTTTATGCGATTTCTTAAAACAAAATGATTGATCACCGTATTTTTTTTTTTTGTAGAAAAAATATTACTTAATATTTCATCGTAGTCACTATTACGTGCAACATTTGTTAGAAAAAAATTTCTGAAATTCGAATATTTTATCATTATTGTTTTAAAGGTTAATGCAATTAGTTTCTAAAATGTTTGAATTTTTAATAATTGCTCCTTTATTTTTATTATTCAACTTCTGTATTACTGTATTTCTTCCTTTTTATAACTATTATCTTTAAAATATGGATTTTCACTATAGTTTTTTTTTTAACTCAGATTTTGTTTATCTCGATTTTTGTCATTATTATGTTCCCAGGATCAATTATTATAATTATTTCTCTCTCTTGAAAATGTCCTCTCTCTCTTTTCTGATCTAGAATATTATCGTTGATCATTGTTTCTTCATAGTTTATTTTTACAAAAAATGCAATAATTTATACATTTTGATTTCATATTGTGTGAACTGTCATTGGTCAAAATGGTTGAATAAAAATAAAGTTGTTTTTGTTGTTTCTAATGATTATTATATTATAAGAATTAATTAATTTCCCGAAAATATAAATAAAACAAAAAATCGATATATGATATAATATAATAATCTCTCTGTAATATAAATTGAGAAATATATTGGATGTCCCAACAATAAACAATATGTAAATAGATAGGTACTAATTTGCAATGAGCAATTTCCATTTGTTAGAATATTTTAATAAAATAGTAGGTATCTACTAATCAAACGTTTTAATATATGTTATTAATTTTAATAATAATTATTTTAAATACATTGTAGTATTTTCAATAATATTATAATGTTTAAAAATGTTTAAAAAATGATTAACGTTGAAAAATAATAGTAGATATTTCTAAAAAAACAATAGATAGGTAATAGATTCTACCTGTTCCTATATCTCAGATTTAATATTGATATATAATTAATAAAAAAAAAATTTACTCAACTTAAGTCAATGAATTTTATTTTTAACTTAACTTGTCTTAATCGTTAAGAAAAAAAAAATAACTATTAGCCTTAAACGTTTACTATTTTTTCTATTAACTTAACCGAGTTAAAAAATTTATTAACTTGCCAAGCATTGCTAAAATGTACGTTTTCCATACCCGGAAAACATACAAAAAATTTCAAAAAGTATTTCACATGCGTGACAAATAAAATTAATGTTTTCCCTAAGCTCAGGAGAGGAAAAATGACCAAAAATATCTAACACATAAAAATACAAAATAAACCCTTACCCACGGAAAAATATAACGTATGTACTTACATAAACTGACCATTGGTTAAATATTACCCGTACGTTGCGGCGGTGCGAGTCCCAATTTAATCTCGGGTCGTGGATGCGCGAGTCCCGTTGGTGGGCCGACTTTGTGGTAGTTCTATGTTGACACCTCTAAATTCCGGAGTCGTAAGAGTATTGAGCCCCGTTTGTCACCAACTTTGTCGTATACGCCGGTTTCTGGAACGGACGCGTACGGCAACGCAAAATAATAAAATGTACTTTTTAATACAACACGTAATTTCGTCATATTTACGTTTTGGTTTTTAAACAATTAACACTCCTAAAGGTTCACAAGAAAAATGTAATTTTAAAATAAAACACAAAAATCAAATATTAAAATAGTAAAAAAATGTATATTAAAAACAAAGGCACATGAAAACATAACTCGTCCTTGGAGGTGTTATCGAGTATCTACCGAAGACTCCAGAGAGTGACAAGAAAAACATCATATTAAGTTTTTAATAAGAATCATAATTAGAATAAACAATGCAAAGTAGACAATAAATAATTTTGACAGATAGGATGACTTTTTTAGTTTTGTCGATATACATGTCAGCAATTTAGCATGTAAATATTTATATAAATATATTCATATTTCTGTCATACATGCTACAAAATGTTGATCATCATTTTAAGTCACCATTACATGTACATCTTTGTTTAATCGAAACATACTCAATATGCCTTCAAAAGATTGATGAATATTTTATAGTTTAGGGACAAACTAAAATTATATTAGGGAAATAATTTATGTTCAGTTCTGAATCTAAAAAAAAATACAATTTGAGATATATAGTACCTTAGTAACAGACATTTTTTTTTTATGCCAAGTATCATTTAATCAATTCTAATTGAGTTAATTCAAAAATCAAATTTATCTTTACAATTTTATATTAATAATCAGTTTTGTTTTCATTTTTACAGAGGTTTTGTATTGGTCATTTTTAATATAGCACCGATGCATAAAATGGATGCCAAATATGAAAGTATAGCTCATATAGCCCGAACGAAATACCAACAAGGAGTGAGAGTTCTCGCTTTTCTGGCCTATGAGTTTTTTGAAACCTACGTAAATAATATAATTTTAAATAGTAATACTAAAATATGTTATCTCCAAAATATATTATAAAATATACACAAATAAAAATCAAATCATTCTTAATGAATGATAATGAAATCATATATAATGGTATAAACATTAATATAGTTTAAAAACGAGAGTTGTTTTAAACTTTATAGTTTATCTGGTTATATTTAAAAAATTAAAACGAGGTTTAATCAGTAACTATCTTATGAGGAATGAATTAATTAAAAAATGTTATCAGTTATTACAATTTCCATTAATCGGAAACAAAATTATATTTTTTTCATTTTCTCAAAATATGACAAATTTCGATAGTATTGCAATGGTGGGAAAAAATTAATTTTTTTAACAGATATAAATTTAAAATAAATCGATCTAAAATTTTATTGCGTAAGTTTCATATTTTTATATTATTGACCTTTGATGTTTTTGTTCCTAAACTAGATAGAACTCTCTGAAGAGTCAAGTTAAAATGTTCAAATATTTCAAAATACAATTTTCTTTAATTGAACATGATTTTATAGCTATATAGAAATATATACGTTAAAATTCAAAAGTAAATATTATTATATCTATAGGAAATATAAGTTAGGCTACATTTGTTGTGTTTTCTGTACGTCAGAAATGTCAAATAAATTTAATAAGCCTTTTTTTTTGTTCCATAGCATTAATTTGTAATCTAATTATACAGATATAAATGTAAATTCATTAGGATTTCTCATAGATTCTTATAATCAGAGATTTTAAAAAATTTGATACATTTGATGTATTACTTGGTTAATCTAAGAAATATAATCATCATTTAAATACATATTATAGATATTTTTAGTAGATTAAGAAAACCGAAATTTAAGCGTTGATAATAGATCAAAATATAAGTAGTATTATGAAATGCATATTTGAAAAAGTTATCAAGATATAGATGGTGGAAGTTATTATTATTCATTCAAATCACACATTTGAAAGACGATTCTGAGAAAAGTTTGGTAAGCTTCATATTCTTCATCTTTTGTAGTCAATCTTATGATTGGTTTTGCAGTTGGTTATGCAATCTCCACTATTCCCTATTCCGAGCTAGTCGCTTCAGTTCAGTGTAGTCCAACGTCGGAAATCATTTATTTAACAAATTATGTTCTTGGTCATTCTCGTTTTCTCTTTCATTCAATTGTCTCTTCTATTATTCTATAAATTAGTTCATTTTCGTGACTTTTAAGTATCCCTCTGCATTCATTTATTTCACTGAGTATGTTTTAATTGGCACGATGTTTATTCAACTCACTTCTCTAGTGTTACATTTCAAGACTCTCTAGAATATTTTGCTCTGCCTTATTTTTATCCAAGGTTTACAACCATATAGCGCTACACTTCATGCATATACTTTTATGAAGTGTTTTTTCACCCCAATACTCATGTTATTGGAGCATATACATTTTTTCTTGTTCATAAATGCCGATTTCGCCTGTGCGATTCCGGATCTTATTTTCATGACGCATCTGCCATCTTAGTTCATTATACTGCCTAGGTATTTAAAGTTTTCAACTAAATCAAGCAAGTGATTCTCAGCTTAGTTAAATTTTTTGCACATCAATACATTATTTTTTTGCCAGTTGATAATTAAATGATATTTTTGAATGCATCTCGTAATTTCTCTCAGTGCTCTCTCCAAATTATACTTATTATTGGCTAAGAGTACAATATCATCCACGAATCTTAAGAAGGATATTAGTTGTCCGACCAGTTTTATGCCTATTTTATTTATAATAAGTGTTTCTCTAATTTCCCTAATAGGCTGCTCGACATAAATATTAAATTGAATTGGTTAGGGTGGACAATGGACATCCTTGGCTTACACCCTTTCTAATTATTGCTGTCTTTGATTTATCTGTTACTTTTATTAGAGCTAACTGATCTTTGTATAAATTATATATTACCATCTTATCTTTATAGTCAGCTTATATTTATTCTAAAGTCTGGAAAACCTCTTTTCGTGGTACGTTGTCAAAAGCTTTTTTCAAATCTAAAAAGTTCGGGTTTTCTACCAATATTCTTAATTGTAAGTTTGCATCATTAGTACTTTTGTGTCTTCTGAAACCCAACTGGTCATTGCTTAATTATTTTTCTACTTTTTTCTTAATTCGATTGCATATTATCTTAACTAAAATGTTGACTGCATGTATCATTATACTGAATTTTCATATTCTGAGTTCATTACATTTATCAGATGTATCAGCTTGGGTATAGGGATTAAAATGCTTTTGTTTAAGTCTTCTGGCATATCTTCCGTAGTGTACATATCATTCATTAAGTTCAATAACTCATCTTATGTTTTTGTACTCACATTTAGAATGTGTTCTATTATTATATCATCTATATCTAATGCATTGCTTTTCAAGTTTTGTTGAATTATCTCTTAAGAATGTTTCTCTCGCATGTATAGATTATTATTACTATTATTGAGACCTGCAGCTTTTCCTTCCTGATGTAGAGCTTTAAGATATTGTTTCCATCTTATTACTATTTTGTCATTGTCCAGTATCAGGTTTCCATCTATGTCTCTTATTGTGCTGTTTATTTTTGTTTTTCCTGTGAAGAATTCTTAATTATGACAAGCGCTTAATCCATCCTATTATTCTTAAGCAGTTTAGAAGTAAGGGAATGATGGTAGTGATTGTTGTTATTAAAGCCACTTTTGTATTTATAGTACCAGAGGTTAGATCGGTTAATAAATTCGAGAGAATATGGAGAATGGATTTGGTATTGGTTGAGTGTAAAAGCAGATCAGTTGGTTTAGATGGTTTATAAGTGTGAGTTGTAAGTGTGAATTTAGAGTTGCGGATTTACTAGAGTAGGAGTTTTGGATTTTGCTAAGATTTTCTTGAGAGTGTTGGAGTCTCGTGCGTGAGTATTGGCTTGCTGGTTAAAATAATTTGGAGAGATTTGATGGTTGTTTTGAGATTTTTGTTTTGATAAACTCTGGGCATTGTTTGTAGTGGGACATATATGAGCCTAGACAGTTAATGCATTTTGGTTCCTCTTCAGTGGATTTTTTGCAATCTTTGGTCGGATGGTCACCAGCGAATTTTAGACAACGAGGGGGAAACCAATAGTATAGACTAGAATGGCCGAAGCGTTGACAATTGTAGCATTAAGCTGGATTGTCTGAGCGGTAGGGCTCGACTTTAACTGAAATATAAAACAGAATATGGAGATTAAATATACTTTTGCTGAAGGGATTTAACAGTAAAGAGACCATATAAATGGGTAACTTCCTACCAGCCTTTACGAATTTTACGAATTGTAATATAAGTATTTAATATATATATATATAAGTAATTTCGTAGCCTTGAGATGTTAGTTCAGTAGAGAGCTCTTCATCTGAAATATCAGTGGGGAGTCCTCGAATAATAATTTTGAGAATTTTCTCTTCGGGTTTTGGGAAAGTGAAGAAACTAGTGTTAGTGTGTTTGAAATATTTTTGTACAATGCGAAACATTTCACTGTCTGAGCATTGTATTTTGACCAAATCATTGCAAAAAGCCTTTTGAACCGAGTCGACTGGAACTGAGGTGATAAGTTTGGCTGCTGCATTTCTCCATGCGATGGACGGGACCATAATTGGTGGAGGTAGAATTTCACGAGTTTGAGTTGGAATAGGTATAGGGGAGCCAAATCTTGAGTTGTTGGAGATTAATTCATCGTCGGAAGTAGATGGTAAGGAGTCTGAAGAGCGTGGTAATTTATTCGAGTGGTCCGTGGATGATGGGCTGGTTTTTTAAGAACGGGACTTGGTTTTCTTTTTCCTCTTACGACGTTTTTTGGACGAAAGAGGGGGAGGAGTTGCCTCGCGCTTGGTGCCAGAGGGTACAGATGAGTGTATGGGAGAGGTCGTCGAGTGACCGGGAGTTTGGGGAGCCATCGTGACGTGGAGACCGTGTGAGTCTGCCCGAGTAGAGTCTCACTACGTCTGAGCGTGCGCTACTCACGAAATGACCAGGGGTCAGCGGTAAAAAAAAACGGTGAACAGGAGTGAAGGTGGAGACAGACATCTTGACTGTTCGACTGCCTGAACGGGAATAAACAGAATAATCAACCAGTGGCCGGTGCTACCGACTACAATCAACACAGACCGCTCCCATATTCCGCGGCCTAGTAAACACCGCGGCAACAGACCCGTCTCCGCCGTAACCAGTGGCTCCGCCTGTACTATAGTCAACGGCACATAACCAGTATATAAGTTTAGGTGTCGAACTCGACTATTAAAATTATTTAATATTAAATTAATTTATTAAATCAAACCCGAATTCGAAATTCAAGTAAATCAATAACTAATTCTCTTTTTCTGTGTTTCAATGCATGTCAAAATTTACTTTTATATAAAAAAGAGGACAAATTTTATTTGAACAATACGATTCTTTGTATTTTATTATATAGATTTATTAAATATTCATTATACTTTTATAGTAATTAGTAATATAAATCAATGATACTACCTAGTCAGTCATGCTATCACTGTCTATTGTGGAACACTACTGTTTTTATTTGGTGGCTTTTTATTATTATTAAATAAAGTATAGAAGTGTTGGACGACATTGACGCTACATGCGTAATTTACTCATTATACGAAAAGCATGAACTTGATAAGAATAGCAAAAAAGAACAGCTGTTTTAGTGCAAAAATACATCTATATTAAATTAGTAATCAAGAATTGGTATTTCGTAATAATGATATTTTGTCGAGGGAGATTATCGAGTTAAAAAAAAAATGTATATATATATATATTGCTATAATCGGTACGTCGAACTTATAATTATGTACTGTTCGAATGTAATGTCACAGAGTAAAAAAATATAAGAGAACTCTTTTATTCTGCGGTAATATGACCATTTCCGGCGGAAAACGGAGAGTGGTTTATCGGACACCTATATGAAAAGGTGCATTTTAACATTTTATAATCAGTATAATATACATATTATGTATAAGAAATATAGGTAAAGAGGGATTAATACATTAATAATATTGTAATAAGTTAAGCAGTTACTAGTTGTATAGCATAATGATGTCATAATGTAATTTTTTATTTAGCTTTTATTAATTTAGTATTCATTTATTAACATGAAATTTCTATTTTTATTAAATTGTTTTTATATATTTCTATTTAATAAAGTAATATTGAGATAGGTACCTTACTTCTTGTAAATGTAAATACTAAAACTAAATAGTAAATACTATATGCTTATAAATTTAGGAACACTAAATACGGTATACAAGATTATTGACGATATAATATAAAATATCATGTGATCTGTAGTGTGTTTACACTCTACAATAACACTATACCGAAAACTTCAGGCACGTTTTCCACAGTTATAAATTAATATTGATATGGGTTTCAAGTTGTCTATTTTCGAGATGACCTATATAGGCTATGATAACAATAAAAATTTTGAATGAACAATAATATTGTTATTGTTATATTACTAGGGAAGTGTATAATTATTACAAAATACTATATATTGTATTTATATATATGTATTTTTAATCTATGTTGCAATAGTTAAAACGGAAGCACCTCTATATGGGTATTATATCCGTACACCTGTCAATTGCCACTATAAAATCCGGTGTGTATAAAAATTAAAAATATTTCATTATACTATGTATAGGTAATTTATAGCGAATGCTGGATAATAAAATAATAAACGAATATGGTTTTATTTTAATTTTGTCACAGTTGAAGTTAGAAAAATGTTTGAGTTCGGTTCGAATTTTTACTATTTAAGTTAGACTTTCGAATCCGAACCTCTTGAAGTTGGTTCGATTTTTCGAATTTCAAACTGTTCGACCCATCTCTAATTATTATCACATATCTATTATCATAAATTGTTTGGTTGAGACATCATTTAATTCGTGAGTAGATAATGATTCAACATTCAGCTAGACAGGAAGAATTGATATAGGGTAATAGTTATACACTTATGTATGGTTACCATATTTTACGATAGATATAATTTAACAGGCTTTCCACACAATGGGAAATATTCGTTCACTAAGGCGCTTCCGAAAAAAAAGACATATATGATAAGCCTAGCGATTTCTGTAATTGTAGAGTAAGCCGGTGTCTATTGGAATGGTTATTGTTTGATAATTGAAGTACGTAGTTCCTCATTGTTGAACGAAAAGAAACAAATAAAAATTAGAAGAGAGTTAGGGAGTTAAGAATGATTTTCATAAAAATGTATATCAGGAACGGAGGCTAAAGGTGGTATAAAAACACAGAAATATAATTTAGAAAATCTAAATCTACAATCTGCTACCTCACTAGAAAAATGGGTATACAAAAGGATTACAGAGAAAGTAAGATGGATTGGAGGCGAGGTTACTTTTAGTGTCATTTATAACTAATAGATAGTCTGACAAAGATAAACGCTTACATTTTAATCGGAGCTCAGAGAAGATGGATCAGAGTATATAATTAGAAGCATTACTTGTTTGTTTAAAAACTTTATAATCACATTTTTCTGTATTTAAGTCATAGAAAACCCAGCTAGGATATTTATGTACTCTAAAGTTTTTTTTCCAGACAAAAATATAGATAAAATTTAGTATAACATCTCTGAAATTCATGGCAGCGTCGTTAATTCAGTAATTGGAAAAAGTATCCCCCAGAAGAAGGAGTTAAAGAAATGGAAGAAGGAAACTTAGTCCCCATCTTTAAAAACAAAACATGAACATGTAACGTTGGTCCTTGGTTCATTTGGGTAATGATATTTGATATACAATGGAGGATAGTAAGAGTTAGCATTAAATAAATCTGAAGCAGCTTTGAAAATCGATATATTATTAGAACTAAAAAAAAATAGATATTACCTGAGCTATTGAAGGTATGGTCGAGTTAAAAGAAGATTAAAACAGATAAAGATGTAATAATAAAAGAATAATTGGAACATTTATCTCTAGAAGTGGATAGACGAGACAACCTACCAACTATAATCTCTAAAAAAAGGAATAATTTTTTGCTTGTGAGCTATTAAAAGATGTGAAATTGAGGAAATATTCCATTATAATAAAGTATTCGATGAATTAATTATTTCACATACTTACTATTTATATAAATGGAGGATATGATTTTATTGTGTCAAAAAATTAGTGTACTCTTTTATCCCCCTGTGCATTGATTATATATTGATGAATATTATATTATAACTCAAACAAATACTACGAAGATTTCAGAATTAACTCTGATTAACATAAAGTCTATAGTTATATATTTCATAAAGTCATAATACTCAAATTTAAAAAAAAAAAAATTCAAAAGAGAGATTTTAAAATTTAAAACGTTTACTAATTTTGCACGAGTTAGAAAATTCTCATATTCTATATCTCACTGTATAATGATCACATAAAATAAATTTTATGAACAATAGACACAACATAAATAATTATTCTATATAAAATAGTATTATAAAAAAAATTTATTTTTAATAATTTTTTTTTAGGAAGATAATTGTAAACTCATTAGTACAACTGATATGATTAACAATGGAATGGATGTATTTTCAATGACCCGTGTTAATGGTGAAAACTCATCTAGGTTATGGAAGTATTTAAAAGATATTACGGAAACATGGTAAGTATATATACATTTATAAATATTCAATATTTATGTATTGTATTGACAATGATTAATTAATATTTAATAGATTGAAATTTGAGTGTTATTTTCAAAAAAACAAAAATTGTTTTATATATTATGTAATTTAAGAAATAAGTAGATATATAAATATATTTATAAAATCTAGAAAACTCTAAAAATAAGTTTTATTTAATAAAATTATATGCTTTATCAACTTCAAGTTTAAATGAAACAAAACTTTAGAAACTTAATATTATACGTAATACTACTGTCATATAGTTTTCTTTGTCAGCATTGTTGGGATTAGATAACTAAAAATATATTTAGATAAAAATTAAACATAACATGAAAAATATCATCTAGATTAAGATAAAAGAAAATTTTTATTTAGATAAAAAAAAAATAATTTTTAATTTAAAAAGATGAACAATTTATTTATATTGAAAATAATACAAAATCAAAAATGAAATATACCATAGAAACATGTGTAATATTATACACATTTGCACGTTGTTTTTGAACTAAGGGTCACTTGATGTTGATATAACACTATTATGATGTTAGTCGCCTATTGTAGAATCTATACTATAATGGTAAACAATAAAATATGTTAAAATAACAACAACCAGTGTTTAAAGTAAGTATATTTATAGTCAAGTCAACTAAGATATTGTTGATTAATATAACATTAGTAGGATGTATAAATAGCAAGTAAGTACTAGTTATTAAATCGATTTATTTTATGTTTTTTCAACAATTGAATCAAACTATAGAAATAACATCAATAAATTTGTTATATTAACTTTAAAAACAGGTTTATTTAACATTTAAATTTAATATTAAAATATAAAAATATACTGATACAATACATGATATTATATTAAAAAATATAATATAATAAAATTTATATATTTATAATAGTTTTATCATATGGTAAAATTTTATTACAAATTTTACATTTAAAATTAAAAACATTTATATTACATTTAATTTAGAAATCTTATGTAATATATTAAATAAATTATAAACAATGAAATATTGAAAATTTTGATGTTAATACAAAAACATGCAAGAGTATATCATTTTATACGTTATAATATAGAGCAGAATTAAAAAATGTCTGATATGAAATGTTCTTGAGATTCAACTCATTCTTTTCTCCCGAGTTCATAATATGTTTACACCTAATTTTCTTTGACAAAATCTGTATTTGCTCCAATTTCATTCATTTTCAACCATTTTTTTCAGTATAATTGTTATCTATATGAATAAATCAAAACAACAAAAATCATTAATTATAGAATAAAATTTAATTTCATAATAATGTTCAAGTTGTACATTTTGAGTTAATTTTTACTCATTATTTATTTGATAAATTTGTCATGAAATGAAAAAGTGGTTGGTAATACTTGGCGAAAGATAGGGGTTGAATGTAATAAAATAATATATTATAATATAATAATATGATATGCGGATAATATGCAAATGATAAGTATATAGGTATATAATTGGCGTAATTAGTATAATCGTAAAGGTTATATAATATATTATCGTATAATAGACGGGTATGCTTTGGGTCGAAATGAATGGATAGTAAATATTATGTTTTCAACAAACGTCCTATGTGTATATATATGAATTTATTCCGAATAATATTATAGAAAGGGACAACGTTTTTGTATAGGGCCGGGTGTAGATTTCCTGCTGAGCGTGTATACCACAATTTAAGATATACTGGTCACTCATCGAATACCGATTATGTGACCCAAAAACTGACAATCCATAAAACCACTTGCAGCTCTCCTAGCGATAAAAATTATAAAACAGTGTCGCCAAATGCAGGGGATATTAGTAATAGTTGTACTATAATAATAATAAATATTTTGTAGAAAATCATTGATTATATCACGATAATCACGATTATGTTGATAATACAGCTCGTAATACTGCTGGGAGCACTAGTAGTGTTTTTTTTTGTCAGCTGATCTAGATTCTCAGTTTATAAGTCACATTGGTTAACTATTTAACATGGGCCGATGAGCAACCTGTATATCTTGAATCGTGGTGTATACAAAACATTGTGTTCGAAGTCAAATTACGTGTTAAATGAAAACTATATAATGCTTATTAATTTATGTATCGCCCAGTTACCAACTACAATTATTTCAAATTGAATTCACAGTATGATAAGCGATTACAACAAAATCCAAGCACGAGACCTTCTTAAACGTCCCAATTCTGATATATATATATCAGATAACATATCTGATATATTTATTATATTATTATCATACACTGAAAATATCTATACATAAACTATCATCGAGTATTATAATTTAATATAAGAGTAAATAAGTAATTATTTATCAGAGAAATATTATGTGTACTGTTGGTTACGATTTGTGCAGTATTTTGTGATCTATCATACCCAATTGCTTCAATTTTCTTTGTACTTCAAGCAACATTCTTTCACCGTTCGATAATTTTTCCTTTTGGGTGTGTTTTAGGTTCACGTTTTGATTTTGTTGATATAAAATATAGATACACTAGAAATTAATAGTATAATAACTAAAAATAATTAATTCAGCACATTATCATATAAAAATAATTTATAATTTAAATATTATAAAATAGATCGTATACTATAATAATACTTTTAATTTTAAGTCTAAATGTTTTTTTTAAAATTGTCTAATGTTATTTAAATATTGAAGTGACCATAGTATTTTGTTTCATAAATCGTTTTATTTTTATAACGTGAAATTAAACTAATTATGTACCTACCTATCTATCTACGTCTTATCCCGTTGGGGAAGAAATTAAATAGGTAGGTACCTATTTTAACAGTATATTATCACAATATATACTATATAGGTAGTACATTTTGATAAAATATAAGATACTTAAATAACTACGTATATGCCTAATACTTTTTATTGAAGTTCATAATTTTTTAAAATGTATTTAATATTTATATAATATACCCTATATTGATCCAGTTTCTTAGCTAAGTTATAAATATAATATATAAATAACTATATTTTCTATGAGAGTTATCGACAAAGATTAAAGATACAAAACTAAGAACATAATGATGACATTCGCGTAGACCAAAAACTCCGTGAGGTTAAGCTATGGTTTCCTAAGAGAGCGGTGCCGTTATCTAGCGGCCGTAATTTAGCGGTGGATGACGTCACTAAAACGTTGTCTATACAAATCAGATGGAGTTGGTTTCTTAGAGAGCGTTGATTGTCAACGTAACGTCATATTACGGTACCGCTATTTTTATGACGGCCGTCATTACG
>JAIPRL010008729.1:0-19545 GCA_025469235.1 Pemphigus obesinymphae | reverse complement strand
CACTCCTTCTGGTAGTAAATTTGTTAACAGAGAAAAAAAAAAAAAAAAAAAAAAAATAAACATCATTGTAAATCCACTAGCTCCCTCGCTACGCTCAGAATCTAAAATATGCCATTCTAGTTGCATACAAATAATTTCAAAAATCAGTTCTAAAATATTATTTAATAGCTATTTAAATTTTTTTTAATACCTATTTAATTTTTATCTAATACTTATATTATTACATTATGAAAGCAAAAGATTTTGGGTTATTTATAGCAATTTTTTATTTGAAGTCATTTAATTTATAATAGTCTTAGTTTTAGATTTTACGATCTGAAAATTTATTACAGTATTAAAATTACGTCATTTTAATAAATTTTAATAGCTACATACAAAAACGTTTAAAAATCGGTCAATATAATAATTTTTAATAGCCATTTAATTTTTTTGATAATATGTATTAATTTAGTATGAAATATATTCGAATTTCGGTGAAATAATAGACCTATAAACTTGAAATTTTTACCGTATATACGTATTATTTATTTATAGTGAATTAACTAGAGTTTTTACGGTCAGTCTTACGAAAGTTTCAAACAGATTTCGATTTCGATATATTCTGCAAAATTTTAAATTATCGTATTTCAAACCGCTATGTAATACCCTTGCTACGATAATTGTATAATAGAGAAAAAAAACAAATTTATTTTATTATTCATTTCAATTATATATTCAAACATATATATACACAATATATATATACACGAGTTCTTTGAAACTCATTTTTTTGTCGTTGTTTTAATAAGAATAAATTACAACTTCCGATCAATTTTTCGTAGAAATATAATGTAAGTACCTATATTTAAATGAAGTTTTAAAGATTACATGGTTATAACCAGGGCTCGTAAGGTAATGTATTTGTATATAAAATGTGCTAAATACTACAGCATATATAGAAATCCGATTCAAAAGTGCAGGAATCGGAATACGAAATTAAATTTTGCATATAAATGCATATTTAAACTTTTTTGGTTTTATAGTGCATATTCCGTACTTTATTAGGAAAACAACATTTTTTAAATTAAAATATATTATGTTTATAATGTTATATTATTTTATAAAAATTTAAATAAATAAATAATTTTATATGTAATATCATATATTATACTGAATTTTTGTATTTTCAATATAGGTATAAATAGATCCCATGTACCGATGACTTGATTGCAGTCAAAAATTAAATTATATAAACTGGTATAAGATTTATAAATTTCAGATATTTCAAAAATTTTGAAGTGCACATTTAGGTATTTTATATGTAATTTTAGGTTATATGATATATTTAATCTGTTAATTTGTTAATTTTCTATTCATCTAAATTCGACACTGTTAATATATATATATAATATAAAGTATTTAAATTTAAAAATATTTATACATTTTGATGTTTTCTACACAAAAATATTAATCACATATTTTAATATGTAATGATTTTCGATATTTTATTTTATTTGTTTTATTTATCTTAAGCAGTAGGTAGCTGGAAATATTTATTGTATATTTTAAAAGTTATATCGTTGTTCTAATAAACAAACGTTATTACGTTATTTCCTAAATATTTATTTTTGGTTATTCGGAAAATGTATTCCAACATGGTATCTATATAATATTATGTGTAAAATGTGTATAGAATAAGTCATAAAATCATCAATAATACAATTATGTAAAATCCCTTCTTGTATGTACCTAAACACCTTAAAATATTCACGTAATATGTTCATGAAACATTTAAGAAATATGCCAAAATATTTGTATTTATATATAAAATGTATTTTTATTTCATTCATATTTCTTACTTTCAAATCAATACAAAAAAATACCTTTCTTTAGTTTATTTTTTTTTTTAATGTCCTACTACTATTTTCATGAAACACATAATATATTGGTATTCATATATTACATGGTTATGTAATACTCAAAAATACTTTATGTATAAATATTTTCAATGTATGTATAATAAATACCTATATGATACATGAATTAATAATAGGCAATGCACCAAATCCTAATAATCTAAAAATATCAAATTAAAATACGCCGCCAATTTCTCATTTAATATACAATATAAAACGCGAAATAAATATATTAAAATTAATTAATTTATTAAATATACGTATACAACGCGATGTTCTCAGCTGATTATATTATAACTAAAATCATAGAATATTATAGAAATATCACTCAAGGTGATAACAGATTGTTTACAAAAAACCGAGAACCGGTCATAAAGTTATCATCGAACATTAAACCGAGGACCCGTCCTGATGTTAGTTACGTTAATTCATAATGTTATTATATATATTTATATGTATTGATTAATGCAAACATCTTCAAATCACTGATTACAGCGATTACAGACTAATTTGTCACTATGTTACTGCCTATGTTTCTGTATAAAGTAAATGGGTGACCTTGGATGTTGAAAATAACAACTGTTGATAAACTTTTGATAACAGATATTGTACTTTAATTACTGTAATCAGTGATTTAAATATTCTTGCATTAATCAATGCATATAAATATATATAATATATAGCGGAATTAACATTACTAACTTCAGGGCGGGTCTTCAGTTTTACGTTCGATGATAATACTTCAAGGTCGGTCCTCAGTTTTTATAAACAAACTGCTATCCCTTAAGTGACATTTCTATAATGTTCTATGCTAGAATATTCGATTCTAATCTGCCACCCGTACAATATGACGTTCCAATACAACGCTTCAAATATCAATCAATAATATTTCATTTTAATATGCTACGTTTACAATACAACGCTTTAATTATCAGCTGTTTAATAAACATATAGTCGATACCCTTCCAGTACTGAAACAAGTGTGGACGGACGGCCACTCATATCTAAGTTATAAAAGCTAGTGATCGCAACAATGCGGTTCGTAAGCTTTGAAAGTGGGAGGGCGACTAAAAATGATTAATTTTGAATAGCATAGAATACAATAATAATTATGTATCAATTTAAAAGTTATTTATTAAACCAAAACTAATACCATATAGACAAACAAAAATATAAATACGTTTTTAAAAAGAAGAAAATTACAAAATAATAAAACAATTATTCTTATATGTTGTGTACTAAAAATTTTAGAGTCTTTCATATCACCAAACAGGTCTTTTAAGTTGTTTTATATACATTTTCTGCAATGCTCGAAATGGAAAATTGTATAAACCGAAACGCTATAAACATAGCATATACCTTTTTGTTTGTAAAATTAAGTTTTTTTTGCTCATAAACCAATTAACAATTATAAATATTAATTTAAATATTTCAATTTTTTTCCAGTAAATATAGGGGTTTAAATATCTTACCGAGATTTATAACGATTGTAACACTATTTGCTATTCAAATTTTTCCCGCAAAATTAAACAATTTGATGAAAAAAATGGTAATAAAAAATAGAAGGAAAAATCTTTGATTCCTATTTAATAATTACGAGTATATTGTTCTTGACATCATGAAATTACAGTGCAATAATAATTTTAGAATATTTCGATATTTCCAGAATTTTTTCTAGTTTTTGCTAAATACCTACTTTCTTATAATTTAAAGTAAAGCTCGGTTTAACTGGTTATAAAAAGAGTGGGTTCAAGTAATTCGAAACACCTTCTTTTCTTCTATCCATTTACTATGTTCAAAAACCTCGAATTATATCATTTTCTTTATTTGAACGAAAATGATGACACAAGTGACATATTTTATCATCACCAAAAATTTTATGTTTTCTATTTCCCCCAATTCGGATACGGACCATTTTTTGGGGGATTAAGTACATTATATTCTCTTGTTGTTACTTTTCATTTTGAGTTCAAGGACGTTGGATAAAATGTATCATCGTCATCAACATATTATAAATAATAGAAAGAACACACTTTTTATCTTTTTTTTTTTAATAACTAAATTTTTATTGTTTGGAATTCTTAAATACTTATTTTTACCAACCGGAACAGACGCAAAGGCTAATGTTACGAACCGGAACGCCGTTCCGGTCAATTTCGAGCACTGATTTTCTATTAATATGATACTGAATTTTAATCTACTATATATAACTATATTATAATAATATAATAAAATAATAAATTAAATTATATAGTTATGACTGGCGATTGTCGAAGTCGACCAAGCGCCGAGCGCTGTTGGATATTCGATAACTTCGCAGATGCAAAATAGGTACCTATTTCAGCCATGTTGTTATACCTACATATATCTTTGAACTTTGATTACCTCGTAGTGTTTTCATAACAATGGAAAACAATTTTTATTTTCGATAATAATATTTTGAAAATGCATTACAATATTAGTATAAATAATTGTTAATATTTATCTAACTCGTTAATAAGCAATTTGTTAGGTACAATTTTAGAGGGGGAGACGATTGCCTCGTCACCCCTACACACTGATACCATGTAGCAAGTGTTTGGCTGATTCTACCTTTCTTTATGGCTATTAAACGTATATGTACTAGTAAGACTCTACGATTAAACCCTACAGACAACGAGGTCTTGTGATGACGGATTTTTGAAATTTTTGAAATTTAATTAAAATAACATACGAGTATATTTAACCTTGTATAATATTTTTAGATCTTAAAACCTAAAATTACTACATTTAGAACTTAGAAGCCACAAACTCTAAAATGTCTATAAATAGCCCAAAATTGCAAAAGAACTTAAAAAATATTTAATTAATGTGAATATATTATTAAATAAATATTCGATGTAAATTTAACGATTTTAAAGTCATTATTTTCGAAATTACGAATAAATGAAAAATATTGACTTGAAGAAATCGTATTTTTGCCTTTTTTTTGTCATTATTTTGGTAGTTTTTCTTATGTGTTAAAAACAATTAAGAAAATCAAAACATAACCTCTTTAAAGTACCACAACTAGAAAAAAATTTGCTGCCGGAAACTGGGTGAGCTTGTAAAGATCGAAACACTATTCCTGGCTGAAAATTTGTTAACAGAGAAAAAAATATACATTTATGTAAAACCACTAGTTCCCCTATCGCTACGCTCAGAATCTAAAAATGATGAAAACCAACATTATTTAGTGCCTCAAGAAGCCATTTATATATATGATTATTTAAAAACGTTTTTTGAGTTGTTAAAAAACTAACTTTTTTGATATTTTTAAATAAATATATCTCTTAAAAATTAAAAAATAAGAAACTCTAACATGTGCTTTTCATTGAAAATTAATTGTAAACATCCTATTAAGGAAAAATATTTTAGTAAATTTGTAACCTAACCGTTTGATTTCTAACAAATATATTAACAGTAGCGTATCCATATAAAGAAATAATATATTATGGCTGAAAAAAAGCTTTAAGTAGTATAATTCGATGTGACATTTATGCTTTGGACCGCGAAATCAGTTAAGTACTGACTTTTAAGTTGTAAACGGTGCGGCCGTCGTGTTTACTTCACATATTCTGGTCCCGTATATAATATTATAAATTGTATAAAAAGATTTAAAAGGATTTCCTACAACTATTTAGAGAAAAAAAAACACTTATACGCTGATCTATTACGATTATATTATTCATGTACAATAATATAATGTGTACATATTATGTATAGTACATATACAGTGTGTATATATTTTATTATAAATGATTCACTTTATTTAAATTCTACATTATTATACTACGAATTTTTATAATAACATCATACCTTCATTTAGGCATTTTAATATTGGACATAAAAAATTATTTATACGGCAGTAAAAGTTTATCAAACTTTTTCTGTACTTACAAATAAAAATTTGAAATTGGCAGAGGATTTTTATCGCTTTTGCTAACTTTGAAGTTTCTAATATTTATTTAAAAACATTATATATTAATAATTTTACAGACAAATCACTGCTCGCAGCTTGTATTCTAAAATACATAACATTTGTATTTTTATAAACTTATATACAGCTTTATACTATATCATTGCTTGGGGATAAATCAGTAAAACAATTACGGGGAAATTGAGGGGGAGCTAACAATAAGACAAATATATATTGTTTGAGATTCTGAGATAAATATTAGAGTTATTGGAATGAATCATTCTAGAGTATAATAATTTTGTTGAACAAGAAATAGAGGTACTCGAAATGTTGAAACACATGTATCGACAATTTTGAAATTTGTGGGTAAAAGGAATACACTGACTACTAAATGTCAAATAAACATTGAAAAACATACCAGTAACTTGATATTGTTATTTTTTTTCAAACAGTCTTGAGCGCAAAGCATATTATTATACATAATTGTTATCAATATTTTAAGAAAAAAATAGATAAAAAAACAAAAGCAGTGTTGAATTTATAATAAAATACGGATTTCAATTAATTTATATTTGTTATTATACACATGATGGGTTGATACGGGTTCCGTATGTTAGTCGCATTATCCACGGAATCGGGAAATTTAACAAATAGTTTGATGGAGAAAACGGAACAAAAAAAGGAATATTAGACCGAGTCAAATCATTTAATTTTTTTATTATTTGGCAAAATAGCGAGTGATAGTCAATTGAATCGGAATAAAGCTTTGAATGAAATAGGGTGTTTTCGGTTTGTTTGCGATCAGCGAGATTATTGAAATTGTGGATTCTGTGGATCGTTAATTGGATATTAGTTAGCAAGAGCTGAACGTAAGAATTTACTCTGGACTCTCGCAAGTGAAATAGAATCAGTTGAGGTAGACCTGTCCCAGATAACTGAGTAGTGGACGAATTAATGAACAATAAAGCCACTTTGGGCAAGCTGAACGTTTTAATTTTTTAGAACTCCTCTTTAACACAAATCCGTGGACTTTGATTTCCTCACAAGTAATAGGGTTAATGTGTATTATAGGATACAGAGAGGTAGTTATCATAAATCCATAAATAATTATTTAATACTTAATTGCAATTTGAAAAAAATTGATCATTTCAATAATAATATTTTGCTATAAACACGCACTATATGTGTATATAATATAGTAATATATATGTACCTAATATTATATTATGCAATATGCCAGAAGTTGAAACCGAATTAAGAAAAACCTGTTTAAGTGCTGGAACTGGGAGCTGCATTTCTAATTGTTTGAAGAACACATTTGATGAAATGATTGGAATCTTTTAATATTTAGATTATACGAGTATTTAGTGAAAGTCTAAATCCTATATTTTAAAAATCTTTTATAACTTAAATCCAAACTATAGCGCTAATTAATTTTTTTTTTTAAATATCAATTACCTAAAAGTATAATGTTTAATTTTTGTCACACCAGAACATAAACTGAAACTGATTATTCTTCAAGGTATCAACCTTTAAAATATGCATTCTTGTAGTTTTGAACACGATACACAATTATTTTTTCAATTTATTTATTTATGGGTTATTAAAGCATTTTAAAAGTCTGAAAATTAAGAAAATAAATATTCAAGCATTTAATTATATAATCAATTATGTCATGTTAGGTACTAATTATTTTTCTGACACGAAGTTTTAAAAATATCTAAATAAGAAGTTTATATAGAAATATAAAAATAATGCTTACGTTTTATTTATATTAATATTTAAAATTGTATTATTTTCACGAATAAACAACAACCGGTGTTTGTAACCGTTGTAATGTAGATTTAATATTTATTAAAAACTGACTGTTTTAATACTAAAAATTCTGAAAATTCGAATATAATTAAAATTATTAGATACCTATTTAGATATTATATTAATTATAAATACGTTCGAATAAACTTGAAATATTGGTTTGAAAGATTTTTGAAATGTTTGAATTGTTTCATAACACTATGTATAATGTAGTTGTATACACTTTGTTAAATATTCCCTTGTCATAACACAAATCAGTAATTTAAATATATGCATTAAGTTTGAACATATGTATACTTGTGGTATACAAATGTAAAATCAATAGAGAGATATATGGTTTAAATTTCAGATTTATAATTCTATTTCGTTTTTAATTAATCGACAGAACAAAATGTCAGATATATATAATGTATTTCGATATTTTAGTTCTTAAAATTGATAAAATGATTATAATTTGATTTTTCTGTTATATTATATATTACAATATTTATTATACAAATATATTATTGGCGATATTTTTATGGTTCGATATTGTTTTATTTTATAGTTTCTTTACGCTCCACCGCTTAGTTCAAATATTTTGTCGTACATACGTAAAGTTTATGAAATGTATGTTTTTTTTTTCATCAACTTTAAAAGTCATTTGTTCTATGTACTTGACAAACTATTTATTTACATAGTATTTTTTTTTTTTCAAATGTTCTGTTGGATTTTTATACAAAAAACAAAGTATGTGTACCTCATTTAATATATATAATTACACATTATTATTATTATTATTATTATTATTATTATTATTATTACTATCTGTTATTAATTTGTATATATAAAATCATTTCATTAGGTATTAATTCGAATTTATTGACCATCTAATCAGGTTAAATATTTAATTTGGTCAAGAGTAAACGTTTTTATTTCAGTTGTATAATAAATTGTATCGAAAATAAAATTACATATATCGATGCGTTGTTTTTTTCGAATTGATAACATATTATATTGTAGCGGAAAATGTCGGAAATGTTTCTGTAAAAATATATTAACAGTATTTTCTGTGAAGTCGTAATTTGTATAGGCAGTAGGCACATAAATCACTCTGTTATACATTGGGAGTATATCGGGAGAATGTCAGCGTTCCTGTTTTAAGGGGTTATATGTAGACAATTTTAAGAACATTTTGAGAAAAATTATTATCTTATAATATCAAAATAATATATTAGCTGTCCCATGTCAGTATTATTTGTTTATTGATGTTGTCCAATATTTATTTACACACTTTTAAAATAACTTGGAAAGAAAGACGAAACAAAACAAATATATATTTATATATACTTTTAACAATATTTTTGTCTAACGTATAGCCGGTTTTCAATATCTACATTAATTAATTACGTTTCACAAGTCCTTTCTAATAATAAACGATTTTGCTAGTAGTGCTAATAGTGCGAGTAGGTACTTAATTAAATTATTCCGATTAACTTTTAATTATATAATATGTATTTAAATGTTATCAACATTTGAACCCATCGTAATAATACTCCTATATTTATTATTTAAGAGAATATCATTTATAGAAAATACCAAAATCATTGTGAACAGGTAAATTCTAATTTTGTCTCTGCTATCAAAATTAAAAATATTATAAAAGAGAAAACCAAATTGACAAATTATGCACCTGGTCAAATATTTTTGGAAACTGTAATAAATGTTCCTGATTGTGTATTTGCTGAATTTCCAAAAGAAGAACATTTAAAACGAACTATTCGTAATCATAGGGCATATAATGATCCACCTAAACCAAGTTGTATATCAGAAACTATTATTGAGGGTAGTTAACTTTAAATTTTGGGATAAAAATAAATATAGGTATAAAAAACCCTTCTTTTATCTCAAATGCCCTCATTTCCGTCTTTTATGAATTATATGGAGATTACATAAAATAAGTTTAATAAAAAGTGGAAAAAAATGTATTAGTATTTTATTAATTTATATTTTATAATAGGTATAAAGAAAACCTTCCAATTTAAATATTTAATAAAGTATAATCATTCATTTTTCATACAAAAATACTAATATAAATTTTTTTTTCGAGATTTTTTTCAATAATATTATGTTCTAACTTTAATTGTAATAATTTTATTAGGTGAGTATAGTAAATGTCATAGTGAATATGGACAAGAAAGATTTTCATTGCATGATAAAGGCTTTGCAAATATAGACTGTTGTATATAGTGAACGAATAATTATGTTTGCCACCGATAGAGGGTTGTCCTTATTAGCTGAATCTAATATATGGTTTGTCGATGGAAATTTTAGCCTAGCCCGTGAATTTTTTAAACAACTATATGTGGTACGCGTACGAAAAAATTCAGTGTTCATTACAGTTATATATTGTATTCTGGAGCGCAAAAATCAAATTACGTATGAAAAAATATTTAGTGTAATATTAAAAGAATGCGAAGCCCGCGATATGTATCCAAATTTAAGATTTTTACACTTGAATTTTGAATTAGCCTTTAAAAATTCCGCAAAACACATTTTAGGAAGTCATAATACAATAAATGGATGTTTTTGAATGTTTTGAATTGTTGGGTACCTATATGAGAATTTAACTATGAACATTGTTGTGATCCTCTCAAATACGCAACACCATATCATCGTACCGGAAAATTGTATTATAATAATATGTACGTCAGTAAATTGAGGTTTATCATGAGCCCACTGCGGATACTCTATCGAGTATATAATAAACCAGAGTTCAAAATATAAAACTTTATCCGCTTAAAACGCTTTATTTTACCAGATTTAGAAGGGAAAATGTTGTGTATATTTGAAATATAAATTTTTTTTGTTTTAATATAAATAATTACATGGGCTCAACGTGTTTTTTATATAGCTGTAAATGATCTTTAATAATCAATTATTTTTAAGTGCCTAATTTAAAAAAGGTCTTTTTAAAAATAATATTTATAATAATTGAATCATATTTAATAATGTTATCAAGAAAAGTAGCTATCAAGAATCTTCCACTCCCCTAATATGTGAAAATGCAAACCTACAGAGCATGTTAGATTTTGGGAAAAAAGATGTAAAACTATTATTTTTTTTTTCATTATTTAATAATACCTTGTACGTTAATATTATCTTACACGCCATTATTAAATATAAAAAAAGACTCCTAACAAATATTTGGATACAACCAAACAAACTTCAAGGTTTTGCCTATACTATTACATACCTAAAAATATAATACAAATTATTTTTATGTATCCAATAATTTGAGGTGACATTTTGATCCGAGGAATTTTTTATCGAAAATCTAGTTAATCTAGTTTATATAGTTGATTTAAATGTTCCATCTTTATAGACCATACAAACTCGTTTTTGTTTAGTGAATTTTAAAGATATTTTATAAAAAACGAAAATCTAATAGTTTAAAAATGTTTACGTACATTTTAAAAGTAACTCAAAAATAATTCCGTCTCAGTACTACTCTTTATTGTTGTGTCATTACGATATATGTCAAAAATATATGTTATGAAAAACTATTAAATAGTGTTCATATGTGATTTTAGAGTTGAATACACTTATTGTAAAATTGATATACGTTTTTTTAGTGAATTTAATTCAAATTAGTAATACAACTGTATTTTCGATTAATTTATAAGTAATTAATCATAGTATACTAATTTATAGTAAAATATTAAAAATTTCATTATCACATTTTAAAATAATGTAAATTTAATAGTAATAAATTTTATACACTACAAATAAAATTTAAATGTAATTTATCAAAAAAATAATAATAACCACAATATTTGAAACACAAGACTTAATTTTAACAGACAGACAAACAACTATAGTAGGAGTGTGTCGTTTTCTTAAAATAGTACTATATTAAAAAATGTACCGTAAGAGTTTGTGGTCTTTTGTTTGAGAAAGGATTGAAATACTTGCTGGCTTAGAATTAATTGGTTATATTGCAACATGTGGTATTTAACATTTTTCTGGAGAGAATTTCTAAAAGTCAAACGGCAGTATATTCTATAAGTATGATATAAAACAACATTTATAGCATGAAATACTCATTTTAAAATTATTCAGAATATTTTATGGACAATTTTATTTTGAATATACTGGATTTAGAATACTTTGATTCTATGCCAGCGACTTAAATGGATTCTTCGACGAAAAAATCATGTAAAATCTACTTAAAAACCTACACTACTATGAATGTGCGTTCAAATTTTCTCTATAATTGTATTTCCGAATTTTCGTTCTAAATTAATAAAATATAATTATTTAAATGGAATATTATCATTATTGGAACTCTAGAAATGCTCATAATAAATATCTCGAGCATCATTGTTCTTAAAAATAATTGATTTTATAATACATAGTTATTAATGATGAAAAAAAAACCATTTCAGAAGCCTGAGGAGTCAACCAAGACTCAGGCATTCTCTATATATACGAAGAATTTACTAATTAAATATTAGGATAAATACACATTAAATATGTAGGGTAAAGTTCATAAAGGGGACGTTATAACAGAGTTAGTTGATATTTTTAAATTAATTTCGATAAATAAATTGTTGGTATTTTATTAAAACTGCATAATTAACATAGAACAACTTTAAACGTTTTTTTTAAAACACATTTCGTCAAAAAAATAAACTAGCTAAAGTGTATACTACATTATAATAATCACTATTTTTTATATTAAATTATCTCATATGAAAATCCATCTATCACTTATAAAATAGGAAATATAAAACCCGATCCTGCTAAAAAAAAAATATATATTGTGAGTGCTTAAGAAAATAAAAAGACAACTGATTGAAGTAAGTATTATATTTCCTACAAAGAATTGAAAATCGCGATTTTCTATCACACATGTAACATGTAAGAAGTTTAAACTATCTTTTCTATTTCCAACGTACCAATCGATATCAATTCATTATGAAGTCGATTAAATCAGTTTTCCCATTGTTTTTTTATCCCTTTAAGTTCTATTAAAATTGGCCCATATCTTTTAAGTTATTGATAACGGATAAATAATAATAAACCAAAAATATTGATAATAGCTAGTGCTATAGTGTAGCTTTGGTATCTGGTGTTAAATATGTAACAAGTTTAACTTTTGTTATTATTGTTATTTTTTTCTCATCAGTGCTGAAAAAAAATATGTTTTATGAACGAAATATTATCGTGTTATTTTTATTTAGTAGCTAGTCCAACATCATTAAATACATGTTTTTCTATGAGTTCAAACATATGGAACATAGTTACCCCATTTAGAGGTAACTTTGGCCCAAATTAAAAAAAATATATAAATATTTTTGGATATAAAGTAAACATTTAAACTTTTTATAAAATATTAAATATATTGGTTTATTTATACTTAAGACAAAAAATACAAATATATATCATTTCCAACAAAATATCTTTCCGAATTGTGTAAGATATTTAAAAAAACATAAAATAATGGGAAATTTCCGAATTCTTATCTTATTATTTAGATCAATCGGGACGTTGGAAATCGAAAATCTCTAAACTGCTATGTTATGTGTATGATAGAGAAAAACAGAAATACACCACTTCCAATACCCTTAATATTGCTAATTTAAGTTAATGAATCATTGTAAGAAATCCAATAATATAAAATAATTTAACTATAGTGAAAAAATACTATTCATAATGTGTCCAGACTTCTGGAGAAATATAATTTCGTTCAAATATTTTTTTTAAATAAACATTTAAACAAAATTTTAAAGTTTTTTTTTTAAACAACTTTTTTAACAATGTTACACGTCAGTCATCGTTTGTATTAAAATAAAATATTTCACAAAAGGAATCTCTATTGTTGAAATCCCCGGACATCCGGTTATACTCCCTGGCATACCCTTCAAATATTTTTATCAAACATAATTTATGTACTCGTGTTCTTACCAATACAATGTCATTTTAATATGAAATATTAAATTTGTTTAAATTTGGTTATTTGTTTAAATAATATAATACCTGTACAACCGCATTATCCTGTATTTCTTGATTTAAAAAATAAATAAAAGATCACACGTTGATGTGAAAAGTTCTAAATTGCATATTTTTTTCAAATAGAAATTTTTTTTACATAAAAGGCTTAACAAAGAAATATGGATTTTCGTGTCGAAAAATGTTGTTCTTAGGTATAAGTGCTTTATATTGGATGATAGTTAGATTATATTTTATTTGAAGTAAAATTCAGTAACACGACTTTTATATAAATTTTATTCATTTTCGACAAAACTAAATCATACCAAGAGTGTTGTTCGTATGAAAAAGTTTTATTCGATAAATGAATACATGCACACATAAAAAAGTTCAGTCTAGTTCAAGCATTACAAACGAAGAGGTTCTATGTATGGAACTTTTTCATAATAATAATTTATGTATAGCTAATTTGTGATTATTAATTCCAACTAATAATTTACTTATTAGTAATACCCTATAGACAAGTGGAATCTTATATACTATAGTATATATGAAATGGTATGAATGTTGTTTCATTAGGATAACTTCTGAATAACAAAGGACGTAATTCTAAAAAAAAAAAAAAAAACAAATTTTACCGGCAATAAAATTAAATTTTACGAATTTCAATTATTTTTATATTTCTTCGTGATTACTATACCATAACCTCATCATTTTTATGTAAATCTCTTATTGATTAATGAATTTTCAACAAATTCTTTAAAAAAAATCTTTGAATGGAGATACGGTTTTTTCAATAGTAGGAATATTAGATAAAACTATAGTTACTTAATTATATTTCGTCTATTTTATTTTTAGGAGATGACATTATTAATTATCGAACAACAGTTATTTAATAGAAAAATATACATTGAAAGATCGTTAATGAGATATTAAACGAAGCAGCATTTTTTCACTTTAAATTAATAAGAAAAATTAATTAGATTTTTTGGAATTACGTCTTACGTCCACAATAAGTAAAAAATATCAAAAGAACGTGTTTGAGTGTTTGAACCATAAAAACGATCTGGAAAATGTTCAAATACTTGATTTCTAATGTTATAATCCTTATATATATTATTGTTTTTAAAGAAATAATATTTAGTTTTTATTATTTCTTATTTCTTATTTTAGTAGTACTCAAAATACGGTTAATACATATGAAAACCACTAGATGGCTCTCGAGTTTTTTTTTCTGTAGCTTTAATATATAGAGCGCGTCGTTTGGTATAACTTAACAATATTCTATCGTCCCGTTAAAACTGGTAGTACGAAATTCGTACCGTATAATATAGTAAATGAATCTTTCAAGAAATAACGAAAATCGTTCGCGTTTATTTCCAAAATATTTGGCACGATTTATAATGGATTTATAATATTTAATGAAAGTACAAAAAGTAAAATAGTTGATTTAATACAATGAAATATTATAGGTAAGTTTTCTTCATCATATTTTTGTTTGTAAAGTATTGTGATTTATAAATTCCAATATTAATTGTACCTATATAGTGTTTAGAAGCAATTTATTGATATTATGTTAGAATTTAATTAATATTAAAATTATAAAATTATAATATAACAAATATTTACATTTCAAAAATCAATAAGATCCATTAAAAACTGATTTAAAATATAATATAATTACATTTTATCTGTACAATTTATAAATTCACATCTTTTCTTATGACATAAGTTGTAACTGATGGGTAAACATCAGGATAATTCTATACACTAATTTAATATGAATTAAGTTAAATTGAATCTAAATGAAGATCGATATTGTCATTATAACATTAAATTATTTAAACCTAATATATATAGTAAATTATAAAATTTTCCATTTTTCCGTTTGTTAGAATATTTTCAACTTCAACTTTAAATCATTTTAGGTTCATTTTTTTTATTTACTTTTAACTAAACTAAGTTAGTAAAAAATCCTAAAAAACTTTCAACTTTACTTTAGTACTTTTTTCTATAGATATTTTACTATTAATTTAAAAAAATATAAAAAAAATCGGTTAACTGGACCAACATTGTATATCTACTATATATTATATATATAGCTAAAAATAATTAACCATAATCAATATTTCATTGACCCTTTTTTCCTCAAAAGATATATATTTATCTAATAGAATATCATTCAGGTTTTGAGATTATTATTTCTTGTTATTACGTATTATATATCGTATTTAAACATAGGAAATTATCAAAATTTGTTCTGTTTTTAGTTATTAATTATTTTAATTAAATTAATTAGGTAATTTTATTATGGTAATGTATGACTTTTTTCCTTTGATTTTATTTTATTTTCATACTTCAAACATTTTTCATTTCAATATTTTATATTATTGTTATCATTGTATTTGCGACAGTTTATTTATTATTTTTATTTTTTTTTTTCATAACAAGCTTACTATAAAGTGACAAACAAGGACTTATTCTTAGATTTTAATATTTTTCAAATTATTTTATTATTTTAATTAATTTTTTTATTATTAGATATATCAATGTTAATTTTAAATTTCAGTAAAAAAAATCGTAGAAATTTTGTTAAACATTTTTTTTTTTTACTTCATGACTTATGTTCCGTAATAAAAAGTAATATAATATATTGTTTTTTATATTTATTTCCTACAATATTCGTATACTCTTGTGACCAATTTCGGTATGAAGATTTTTCTTTAATGATTTTGTAATTTGGAAATAATTTTTGTGTGTTATAACTAATTGACCATACCCCACCACCAGCTTAATTATACGAATCTAAATGTTACGAGATTATTTTATTCTCGTACTATTTTATTATTTTATTAATATAATTATTCTAGACATTTTTTTATATATGGTGTTTTTTTAGAAAAAAGAATTGTAATTAGAACAAATGTATTTTTTAACTAATTCATTAAACTGGGTTATAAAAAAATAATTACACTTTTGACTCATTTGTGTATTTTAAAAAATGACAATTTTAATATTCATTTAAGTTTACCATTTAGATTTAAGTACAATAATGAATAAACATATTAGTATAAAAAATGTGTTGCCATGTTCCATTCGAATTAAATGAGTTTGATTTATTTTACAATTTATAATAATTATTGTTTTTATTCTACATAACTAATTTACTATTGTTTTATTCATTAGATTATACAATAATATACCTGCAACTATCGCAATATTTATTTTTATTTTTATTGCCTAAAAAAATATATATTACAAAAATGTATCAATATAATATAATTCGTGTTTCGTATCAGGTGCAATAAGTGTAGATGTATATTATATTATAATATAACTATATACTATTATAAGCATTTGTTTTAAATTGCTCAGAATTTAATTATAGGATTATTAATAAAATAATGAAAATACTTTTTGGTGACCATACGTCCCCTTGTCCCCACTCATTGACGGAATTTTCTTTGTCCCGTTTCTCAAAGCGATTTCTGGATTTTTGAGGTAAAATTATTTTCAATCGATACAGTAAAATTATCACGGCAATGCAGAGATCGTGGGGGGGGACAGGAAATATCTCGTTTTTAATTTTCTAAATATGATCACTTTAATGTACACATATTTTTTTTATCTTAACATTGTTTTTAATTTTTCCAAATTGAATTCGCCTTTTATGTTAGATTTAACATTCAGAGATTATTCAGTAAGAAGAAAATACATTTTAGCGTGGTTTAGAAAAAAATCTGGGTAAAAACCTATTTTTGATTTATTGAAAATGCACCAACAGAAAATAATTTATAATTACATTGATTTTTGTTATTAGATTGTAAAATAAACATCACGCCATGAAGTAAAATAATTTAAAATATTGTATTTATCAATTTCATTAAAAAAATATAATCAAAAACTAAAAAAAATATCATAATATCATCAAATAATTACTATCCTTAGGCCCAGAAATATATACCGTTACATAACATATAGCTACAGGTTTAGAGGTTCAAGACCACAAACATTTTTTATTGTAATAATTCTAAAACGTATATAATTTTTAATTAATATCTACTACTTTTTAATGTTTTTTAATTTAAATATTTAAAATAAATACTGTGAAATGTATACTGTATAATGTAATTATTATTTAATATTACCCATTTTTTATACGATGGAATAGCTTAAAATGATAAAACTTTCGCGATTTTTCTAGATATTCAAAAAGCATTTTACTCTGTTAATCATAACATGCTTTAAAAACAATTAGAATACATAAGTATTGCAGGAATTTTGTTAAAACTTCTGAAATGTTATTAAACAAATATAACTCAAACAATTAGAATTAATAACATATACAGCGATATTACTAACATACTTTGTGGTGTCTCCCAAGGAACTTTACTAGGTCCAATTTTATATAGTATACACATATTATATGTTAATTACTTGTTCAAGATATCTGATATACCTGAAAAAATTATCTCTTTTGTTAATGATATATACTATTATATTGATTAAATCAAAAAATGAAAATACTTTATAGGAAAATGTCAATAGTGTGTTGATATTTTTAAATCTTGGTATGATAATAACTAACTTAGTTTAAACATAAAAAAGTCAAATTATGTATATATTTTTTTTATGGTTGTTATCGGTTATACTTTTCCCCGGAACCAAAACTATATTAGATTAAATATTAATAATAGTTTAATTGTAAAAAATAAACAAACATATTCTTATAGATATAAATAAAAACCCAATTTCTAGAAAATAATTTGTTTTTATTTAACAAATACGTATTTCGAAAATAATGTTTTCATCTTCAGTGTTAAAAAATTACGTAACAGTAGTTGTTTAACATTGAAGATGAAAACATTGTTTTCAAAATACGTATTTGTTAAAAAAAAAACAAATTATTTTGTGGAAATTGGGTTTTTATTTATATCTATAAATAATTCTACAAGTAACTCAAAAAAAAAAAAAATAAATAAATAACATAAGTAGTATGAATTGGACAGTTCTGATTCCACCACTCCACCACCTCACCACCCTACGACAAAAACCACCACCCTTGCACCCTACGTCACAACCACCGCCGCCGCCGCCCAAAGAGGATGAGGCACCTTGGGTTAGAACCCGCCGGTTTTAGTTTTTATGTAATACATTATGAGTGCCCAATACATTTTTAAATATTTAATTCGTCTCGATATAGGTTTCAGTTTTAATGTCATCTATCTCAAATCTATGGCTAACACATAAAGTATATATTGTCAAATACTATATACATAGTAGATACGCCTTATAATATACATTGTTACATTGACTTGGAAAAGTTTTAGCTAAGCCAGTAGCCAGTGCCAGTCTTTAACCAAATATTTAAATTATTTACCTATGTTATAAAATCACTTAACAATATTAATATACATTTTCTGATAATGCAGTAATATATTTAAAGACATTGAACTATTTCTTAGTGAAATTTTATTGGTTTTATGGATTTATAATGTATACCTTTAAAAATAATGAATGTATGGATATATGGATGATATAGGTAGGTGCGTATACCTATATATATATATATATTGAAAAACATTTATATTATTTATTAACGTTTTATAAAGATCATTTATTTTAGTCAAACAGCTAATAAAATATTCAGATTAGCATGTTATAAATATAAAATGATTTTAAAACCACGGATAATTATTTTTATATAGGTGTAGGTACAATGGTACATATAATACTCTATTTAATTTTATATATTTCGTCAAATAAACTACAAATGTATAATGTATACCTATAATATATATACGAGGTCTGTTCAAAAAGTACCGGGACAAATATTATTACGGCTAATCTAAACATGATAACGTTTCAAATTATAAATAGATATATTTCCCACATATTAGTGAATATTTTAAACAAAATCCAAGT
>JAIPRL010008728.1:0-19549 GCA_025469235.1 Pemphigus obesinymphae | reverse complement strand
ATTCTATTATTTATTTATATACACATATATATGTACCTTGATTTATATTTCTTCTTTTATTTAAAATACTCATATACTGTCTTATATTCATTTAAATGTAATTGGAAATTTATTCCGTAATAAACAATATTATTATTATTATTATTAATATAGTAATTTTAACTAAAAATAGGTGACTAAACTTTTTTGGTTATTTTGACTATGAACAGAGCTGTCCCATATGTAACTCAAGTTTTTAGTTAAATCAACTTTAAAACCAGTTAATTTAACTTTACTGTTTTTTCTGTGTAATATATATTTATGTGGTAATAATATACAAAATATTTTAATGTACTCATATGTTTTATTTAACGAAATAAAATTATAATTTTATATCGGTTAATATTCCTGTCGGTCGATTGTCCTGTCGGTCGATTATCCTTGTCGGTCGATTATCCTGTCGGTCGATTATCCTGTCGGTCGATTGTCCGTGTTGGTCAAATGTTTGTCGGTCGATTGTCCTGTCGGTCGATTGATTGTCGATCGATTGTCCCAGACCCGTCAAGAACACATATATAAGTACGTACATTATAGAACTCTCCGTCACACAGACACTACACGACTCATAATATAGAACTACTACACTGTCGAACGTCGCGAACACCATACCCTTCCATGGACAGAGGAGAAACGGTATTGCCAATTTTGTATACTTGACATCAAGTAATATAATCTAACATTTTAAAATACAAAATAGGAACATGAAAAATAGTAATTTATATCAAACTCAATAAACAGCTTTGTTAAATTTAAAATGTATTATATTAATATTAACATGCATGGTTATTCATAAGATCATACTAAATATTATATAATAATGTAAATATGATATATAAATATTTAAAATTAATTAACTAAGTCACTTAATTAAGTGGTCAACATGTAAAGCACGCGCTTAACGTATCATTGTATATTAATATTGTTGTTATATTATATTATATTATATTATATTATTATTATTATATATTCTTACCCACGATCCACGAAACTGTGTTGCAATCACAAATTGACCCACGCGAAAACAGGTTGGAACTGAGCTGGCCGTGGGATAAGTTTAATATGCGCCACTCCGACGTGCGTGAAGTTGACCCCCAAATTGTGACATCGACCACAAACCGGAACCAAAATATTGCAATTCGATTGAAACTAATTGCCTGTTTTTTGTTTTTATTTGCAATTCACCGGTTGACCGGTTAAAATTGAAATAACCGGAATTTTCGAAATTTTGCCAGCCCCCTGAAAATGTTCACCTATTGACCCCAAACTGGTACCAAAATATTACAATTCTCCGGTATGTTTTTTGGTCAGAAAACTTATAGGTATAATTTAAAAAAGTACAATATATATTGCCGTTTATCCTGTATTAAAAAAAAAAAAAACTGTTAATACTTTTTATTACATAATTAAAAATGTAATGCTTATATAAAATATTAACACGTTTTATAATAGGTAGGTACATTAAATTAATGTCATATTATATAAATATTTTTGCTTGTAATCTACATAATATTTTATTTTATTTTTATGTATACTATACAGTGTAGATTTGCTTTTTTATTGCCTGGTTTTGAATATCTTTAAATTTTTTTTTGAAGGTCATTATATGTTTCCCTTATTCAATCACTTCTTCTTATATGCGAAACATAGTGATCCAAACCGTAGGCCACTATTCCATAAAATACATATCTATATACATATACGAAATAAAAAATTTATTTATACATTTTAAATAACTTTTTAAAATTCATAACACCATCACTGCTATACAGTCATATACAACTAATGATTAGTTATAATTCCAGGAATGTAAAGTTTTTAAATGTGTTTGTCTATCATATATAAATGAAAAATCTTAGAAAAATGGATTATAATAATATATCTGACAGTGATAGTGCTAAAGTAAAATAAACTAAAATATTATTTAACAATATATAATTAACCTTTCACTGCTGACGACACATTTATACGTCATTTTAAAATTCAGTGTCAGACTGGAATCAAAAGGCATAGACCGCGATTTGGTCAAAAGGCCCATATAAGCTATAGCCAATGAAAAATAAGAATCGTTCCACTTAAGAGGACGTCACATATAAAATGTTTAGATGTTCTATACTATATAGGAAATTTTTAAGAAATTTTAATAAAAAAAATATCTAACAATTTAAAAATATTTAATCAAGTATATTTTAAAATAATTCCATGTCAGTGCTACTATAAATAAATATATATAAATTAATAAATACACCAAGATATTAATTAACGAAACCACCACTTTACAAAAAAAAAATATTTTCTCGCGTTGCAATAGTCGTGGTTTATTAAGATATATAATACATAATATAGTATTATATCATATACAATTATGATCTGTGTTTTACCGTCGTCCTTCTTTCGATAGCATAAATAGGTAGAATTTCATCTGTAAAAAAACCTCCAAAAAATGATTTTTATAAAACTAATACCTTTTTTTAATGATTTTGTCTTTAAAAAAAAAAGAAGTCGATAGAACTTATAAATATTGTATACAATTTTGTTTCTTAATTAATATATATGTGGTTTTTTGTTAATATACATTTTATTTTATTTTCCTAAAAGTATTGAACATTTTTTTAAATTTCTATCTAACTATTGCGAGTAATCATGTTTTGTATACACTATTTTAGAAATCAGTTTTCAACTTAAATAACTAATATTTTCTTATGTTATAACTAAAAAAAAAAATAAAAGGAATTAATTATTTGTGTATATTAAAATTGATTGTACAACAAAATAATTTTTTCCAAAATACAATTTTGAATTCAGTACAACAGTATACAATGGAAAATATTAATTCAGCAATGAAAGGGTTACAATAAAATTGTATATATTGATATGAACCTTTAAGTTATTTATTATTACCTTGTTTCGTCGATAAATAATTTCATTGGGTAGTTAGTAAGTGGAATTTGCTAATCTTCTGCGTATACATCAGTTTCAATAAACAAATGCGGTTGCAAAATAGCAGATGAATTCACCATTCCTGTGTAGTTTCTTTCTGAGCAATTAATTAATTTGGGATTTATATACTTAATTAGAGCTCGATTTAAGTCTTGAAAAGGATTTTTGAAATGTACAATTATTAATGGATTGTATAACTGTTTAGTAAAGACTGGACATTTATCATTTGAGCACTTCAAGTGATGAAATGCTGATGAATATGTTCGTAATAACTAATAACTGAGTCACAATATACAAGACATTACATCTAGCATCAATAATTTTCACATCAGTAATACCGTCAACTTCTTTGAATACAGTCTGAAGTATTTGTAACCGTGGTTTGTATGATGACGCACTTGTACCATGTATAGCTAGATCTTTACAAAATTTCAGTAACTGATTATTATTTGAATCGATAAATTGACTATATTTAGTATGATCGATATAAGCCATTGATATAATAAAAGCAATTGAGTCAAAAGGACACGAATTGTGTATAATATACTTCTGCTTTGATAACCGTAGTGGAGTAGTAATATTTCCAAATTAGTAATGTGTTTAGATTAGACCGTGTATTATTTTTATTTAAAATTTAATCTATTTCTGGAGTTGGTTGCATATATGTAGTTAACTTTGATTTATTTACATTTTTAATTTTTATTGTTGGAATTAGTTCATCACTTTTTCCTTGACCATGCCAATTTTTATGTTAATTTAAGGAGTTCTGAGAAGTTGATGAATAAGAACTTTCTGCACTATCAGATTTGTAATTACTATTATGAAGTACATTATCATTATTCGTCATAGTCGGAATTTCAACATTGTTATATTTATCATTATCATTGTCACTTTCATCATATAATATATTATTTCTTCAGCACTTATTGAATTAATTGTAGCCAACAAATCGTTATTTGCTATACTATCAGATTTATATTGACTTTCATAATTTAAATCGTTACCAAAGAGATTTTTTTTAGAGCTATCAATCACAGTCCGTATGTCATTGTCACTACTTTCTGCGCTACTGAATTCATAATTACAACCAAGACTATGATATGCCACTATGATATGCAATTCTTCAGTATTTTTTTTTATTGGTTGTGTTCCTTAATTGCGCACTTCTGAAGAGTTTCGTGTTCGAGTTAATTGATAATAGATGCTTTTCGACAAATCTATCAGCTGACATAGGTTGAACATTCAAATCTTAGAATCTTCCGTTTAAGTTCACCGAAATCACTTTCGACAGGTAGTGAAGAAGCAATATCAAATGGAGAATCAAATTTTGACTACATTACTCCTGACTATAATGGAAAATACTTGCAAAGGCGCAATACGTGTTTAACAAGATTTAGTAAGTAATATGCAGAAATACGATCACCCTGTATATTTGCATAGTTACGACTTGTTAATTCAATGTTTAAAAACTTGGTAATTTCATTTGGAGTATCTTCAGTTTCATTTTCAGTGTACATTTCAATATTAATAAGGTCCTCGTCCAAGTCATTATCACATTGATCGTCTACCTTCGTTCATTTGATCATGTCTAATATATTATATTGACTTAACTCTGCAAGTGTTCTATTATTATTAGTTGCCAACCCATCCTTTTCACTCATCATTATAGTTAATAATGATATTAATATATTTTTGAACTCGTCAATATGTTGAGATGTCAACAAAAGACGGAAGTCTCTGACATAAAATTGTTTAAGACGTTTATTCCTAATACCAGTTGAGCACTTAATGCGACAAAATATCTTAATCATGTGTGCGACATTAATACGTAAATAACATTGTGGTATTTTTATTCCTTTCCCTTGTAGAATAAAAAAACATGTTTCCATGTTTCCAAGTAATAACGAAGACTACTTCCATCACAAAATGCTCTTGACATGGCACCTTATAAAGTAAAACTAAAATCGCATACAGCTTCATTAGGAGATTTTATCCCAAATTTCATCCACTGACCAAGCCAATTGAATATAGTCAACCCATCTTGTTTTCCTGAAATCATTTGGGTAATAGATATTTGTCCATATCCAGTATTAACAACCATTGTGTATAAAAAATATGGCTAGACAATAAATTTAATGATGATCGTTTGATATTTTTTACTAATCCTCCAGTTGCATCAATTGAAAAATTTAAATATGATTTATTTAAATCTTTATATATGATTAATTGATGTGAACTCCAATAGTGTACAAAAAATAGATCAACACCAATGGAATAAATTAAACTAGCAAATTGTGAATTATGTTTTAGTTCTACTAAAGATTTTAAGGGGCATTTTTCTGTAATATTTAATAATTTATCTTTGTATTCCTGCTTTGTCTTACGTAAAACTTCAAGATTATACAAATTTGGGGGGCGATATTTGTCCAAATTCTATATTTGATACATTGTTTCGTTTCCAGTTACATGAAAGGTCATTAGTTAGATTTTTACCAATTGAAAATCGTTTCATTCCTTTTAATGGCCTTTTGCTCGTATGCTCCAATTCTTGATCTCTTGTATCCATTGCTTGTATAGAAATTTTTAGTGGGTGACCTTTGTCAGGCTTATTCTTACTCCGCCCGAACAAGCAGCAACCTTTATCCTTGCATTTCGCATTAAACGTAAGGAAATATGTGTATTGTCAATTGCAACTTTATTACGTTTAAAAATGAAGTTACACGGTAATTTGTATTTAGCCAGAAATGTATTATTGATCTGATCGGTCCACACGTTTTGTTTTAAAACATAATAATTTTGTTTTTGACATTTATTTTTATACTCTACTATTGATGGTTTAATTTTAAAATATTTATTGTATGGAATTTCTAGATGAAATATGGTACTGTTTTTACCCTCAAATAATTTATTAACATGATTATTTTCAGTGAAAGTAGTATCTTCATCATTTTCTTCGTTGTCATCAAAAGATTCCTCATACTCAATCCTTTCATCATCATTAAATTTATTATTTTCAATATTGTTTTGATCTACTAAACCCAATATTTTTTTTCAACTTAAGCTGATGGCCATTACGATTCTTATGTCCCGATATATATAAAAATATAGGAGTAACTTTATGGTCAAGTTGTTTACTGATTTTTGACCAAATTCTATGAGTGTTTTTCACTAATTTTTAATTTGTAAAAATTTCAAAACGATTATTTTTTAGAATACGAAAAATAGTCTCGGAATCTACAGTGGGTTTACGTCCTTTCTTCTATAAAAAAAATGATACTTGAGTTAATTAAATAAATATAAATAAGACAATATCACCAAAATGTTATATTTAATTAAGAACAATTTAAAACTCATTTTTAAAATTTGGAAACTAACTATTGAAAAAATCAAAAATTGACTTCTTTAAAGTACCAAATACAATAAATTTGTCAAAAAAACTTTTTACCCTAAATTTGCTATTCTACTCCTACTACAGCGGGTGGCTTGTCGATCTCCACGACAAACACACCGACCACGACGCCCACACAGGACGGCTCGGCGCCGGCAATTCCTACGGAGGCGCCGCAAATCGAGCCTCGCCTTGTAGAAGACGCATCGGAACACCCACAGTCTCCGACGTCTACACAGGAAGGAAGCGAATCCAAGGCTGACACCCCAGCCCACGCAGGGGAGGGAATCGACGAGGAGCATTCTTCGTCGACAACATCTACACCCTCGGATACCTCCGCTACCAGTAACGACACGGTAACATCGTCGGGCGTCAGTAGCATGGCGACACCACTTGCGAACGACCCGCAAACCAAGAACAGCATCTCCAGGGAAGCTTATCTTTTTTACTTGCCCAGCGCACTGGGAAGGCGCAAAATCTCCGAGGGGGGCATGGAGAGGGCCGCAAGAAATATGGCCTACTTCAGGGCCAACCATAAAATCTGGGACGACGGTCGGACTTCCGACTGGTTGTGCGAGATCGGGGCAAAGAACCTAAGCTTTCTTCACGGACACATCTATATCGAAAAGTCCCGGTTCCGATTACGTGCCAAACACGAAGAGACCGCGAGTTCTAACTACGCGGTTGCACGAACAAATAAATGCCAAAGGTGTGGCAGTCACGCGCATTATGTACGAGACTGCCCCAAGCCTAGAGGCAATAGGAAAAGGTCGAAAAACGCCGGCGAGGCGACTCGGGCACTGGAGATGGTGGTTACCCCGGACGTAAGCTATATCCTGGGTAACCGAGAACTAATATGATGACGACAAGGCAGTCATAAAATAGGACTTGGCTCAGCCGATCCGCAAGGCCCACCTCTAGCCGGTCAACGGAACTAGAATAGAGGGAGGACTTCGGTCCGGGTTGTCCAGCGACGACAATATTAAACAAGGTCATTACCACAGGAGAGGGGAGCCCCACCACAAGGTGCCCCTCAAGGTTGAGGAGCCTGACTCAGCTGAAACGTGGTGGCTGTGGGACCGGCGCTAGGTAGTAAAACCTGCAGCCATGCAGTCCCCCGTGAGCCGCTTATCACGGGGGAGAATGGTACGGGTTGATTGCAGGACCTCGGCCCTGCGGCCGGTTCAACCTCCCCGGCTCCTCAGTAGCACCTCAGTGCTAATATAGGGTCTGGTGGTTGTAGCCCTCGGGCGGAAATTTGGATACTGTCCGTAAAAGTCTATATATACTAAAATAAAAACACATCATTTCAAAACCAATACGTTACTTAAACGGCATTAAGTTAAAAATAGTAGTCAATGAATCTTTGTCCAATATTTTTATTAGTATAATGTATTGAGATATTATATGTGCTATTACGTTTGGGATATAATATATTATTATTTATCAAGAACTTTTTTATTATAAACAAAATTTGCGAATTAACAGGTAAAACGCCAATATTTTTTTAATTTATTTTAGTAGATCGGTCTAAAGTATTTTTATTAAGACATATCCTAACGATTTTATTTTGTTGTATAATTAATGGCTTGATGGAATTTTCATAGGTACCTCCCCAAGCTACTATGCCATACTGAAATATAGATTGGTAGAGATGCGTATAGTTTCTAATGAAATTATTTTTCTCAAACAATATAATTTATACATAATTGTCCTTAGGTGCATAGTTATATTGTTTATGTGCAGATGCCAATTCATATTTTGGTCAAAGATTAGGCCTAAATATCTTTAAATTTCCTACTTTTAATTTCATACCTACTCCTTTTTTGTTTATACTCGTTAATTTCTTTATTCGTATTTTATAAATGGATATGTACTGAGATAAATGATATAATTTACACGTTTCATCTTGACCACTGGCTGACGTCACACGTTAGTGGTCGAAAAACCTGTGCATACAAAAATTTAAGTTTGAAGCCGCGCGTCTACCTGCTACGCGGGTTCCGCCATTCTAGAAAAATGTACAATAATAACTGAATGCGGGCGACGGGGCTTGAATATATGCTACAAGCATATCGCCGAACCTCTGAAATTCTAAAAACGTAACGGTCGAAAGTAGTCAAGATGAACCGCGCGGGTTATACCTATAATAACAATTAAAAGTATATAATTTAAATGAAAATGTATTAACAATATTTTAAAATATATATTTTCATCTTTAACTAATAATATTACAAATAAATAAAATATGATTGGTTTAATAATTACATTATAACTACCATAATTACTGTTAAATATACCTATAATATATATATATAATGATAGTTGATACATGTATATATATATATTGTATACTATCTATAATAGGTCATTAAAATTTAAATATACCACCCCTATTATCACTTATCAGTTTTTTAAAGAGATGTTATGAGAGAGTGATTACAAATTTTTACATAATAATTAACATAATACCAAACAATTTCCAAGTTAAAATGTTTATTATTTTAAAGTAGGGGTGCCAACGTAGTATATATGTGTGTTTTACATAGAGCTAAAGACGTAACGTGCTTATAATCACGGACAACAGAAATGAGTCGCGATGATGTTGCATTCTACCAAGGGATTTGTTGCAAATGCTGTTAAATGTTAAACCGTATATGGTGGGAAATTTAAACATTCGGTTAATCTTTGAAGAAAGGAGTCGGATGATAATACTTATTATTTTAAATAAAACTATTTTAAAAAGACCAGTATCTCTGGCTATCAGTAAAATGGCTAACAGAGTGCTATACGAAACAAATGCGCTCGACGAGACGTTCACGTATGGCGAAACATTCAAGTACGGCGAGACGTTCGCAGGCAACGAGATGATTTTCTTTTTCGGTCATACTATTCACATTTTTGAAAATTCAAATTTCTTCAGAGGAAAATACAATTTCCGTTTTACCTATATAAAGGCAAGCACATTTCTGCGACTGCCATGTAAATTTAAACTAATGGCATGCTAAATTTAGGTAATAAAAATATACGAATAAGCGATGATATAACCTGGGGGGGATGTAAAAAGTGTTTACAAATTATGCATTTAAGACTTAATGTAAATGTAAAATAGATTATACTTATAATAATTTCAAAATAAAAAATAATATTTAAATTTATATTTAATTGTATATAACATAATTATTGTTAATAGTACTTACCTTGGATTCCATAATGTTCGGTATACGTATAAATACAAATAACAAATAAATACATACATATATATTTAAGAACGTATATAAGTTACGAAAATGTATGAAATTACACACAACTTCACCAAACGGAAGATGGAAAGGAAATAAAAATTACCTACTAACTATAAAAATATTAAATTGAACACCTTTTTCATATATAAATTATAAGTCAATTTTCATATACAATAGGTTTAGATATTAAAATACAGTATGCCCTTATATTCTATATTATACATGTATACCTACGTATTTTACATATAAAAATATAGTCGGATATATACACACACCCATACAAATTTACAGTAAAAATAAATTTTGACATTGCTGGTATTACCCACTTATTTCATATAGACAATAACAAGTTATATATAATTATATTAATAATATTGTTATATATATATATATATATATAAAACAATATATATATAACAATATATATATATATATATATATATATATATACGTATTTACATAATACAGTAATATAGTATATAAATATATAAATAATTACATTGCTAACCAATAATAAGATTAATTTTTTATAAATTTATTGTGGTGGTGAACGTTTTTTTTATAGGTAGTTTAAAATCATGTATGTCAATAAGGTCGAGAAGTAAAATTTTTTAAGGGAGAGGGTGCTGGCAAAATTTCGAAAATTCCGGTTATTTCAACTTTAACCGGTCGACCGGTGAATTCCAAATAAAAACAAAAAACAGGCAATTAGATTCAATCGAATTGCAATATTTTGGTACCGGTTGGGGATCGATATCACAATATGGAGGGGGGGGGGCAACTTCACGTGCCACTCCATATCAAACCACGTTCTACAAAATAGTACATGCGTGTGCTGTGCGTGCGATGTACATGGACTAGGTCCAATTTGCACCGCGGTTAAAGCCAACCGTCTACCGTCCTCCTCCACTTCCTCGCTACTATCATCGTTCTTGTTGGTAAACACACACTGCTTGTGATCTTTGAACGTCATGTGATTTTTGATCACATGTCCTCTGATCCCCTTTCCTCGTATGACCACCGCGTCATCGATGTTATACGCGTAAGATTTCGCCCGGAGTGCTATGAACTCGTACATCGTCTGTCCGTTCGTTTCGTCCGAAAACAAACCGGGAATCTTCTGACAGGTCAATGGGTTAAAATAATGCAATTTTGCGGAAAAAACAAATGCAGTTATATGTACAATATTATAATGAAATGTAAAAAAGTTATATATATCACAATTAATTTTTAATCAGTCTTACATTGATTTTTTCAACTATACAATAAAATAAATAAAGATATTTAGTAAAATATAATTAATAAATAATAGTAACAATTTATTTATTGCCCTCTAAATAAAATTGGTTTGTTATACCATGTCCTTAATGAAGGGGTTTCGTTATGTACTTTAAGGCTATAATTTATCTTAAGCTTTATATAAGTGAAAGAGATTGATTTTATTAGAAGGGTGACATGATTAGACAAAGAACTATTACAATCTGTTTTGTAAAATTTCAAGGAAGTAAATAGTTTACGGTTGAATTAAAAATGATGAAGAACTTTTGTTTGAATTTGTAGGGTGTTTACAGCTTTTCTCTGATACTGGTAGGTTTTTAGAATTTTTTCGGTTTGAAAATAAACTACAATAACATCATCACTTGGATATGTTAGTCCTCCCTTGTTTCTTCCTTTATTTTTTAATGTTATTAATCAATTTAAAAAATAATCTTTGTCAATATTACATAGTGACTTTATACAAATATCACAATGAAGACTATTTTCTAGCTTGTGGACAACAAACCCTGCTATATAAATAATGATTTCTTTTGTAAAATTACTAAATGTGTATATGTTTTCTGTACAAATATAGTAGTTATGTTAATTTATGAAAGCATCGACATCACTAATATTTTCTTCAGATATTATTATATCTAAATTAGGATTTGATGAAGAACTATTTGTTTTTTTAGGATCAGCACTTGAATAATTTAAAATACCTATATGCTCCAGAGGGATACAATTACCAGTATTAAAAGTTTCAACATCATGGATTGTAATAACTAGTTACCTATAGGCAGATTGAAACTGACGAGCTGTTGGATTGTTATTATGTCCTTCCAAAGATCTGACGTTACCAAAAAATAATTTCAAATGATCTTGACTTTTTTTTATATAATTTCAGGTAACTTAATTTGTCAAATCTTATTAATGTGGAATACATATGTAATAAAGAATGGAAATACACAATTAGTCCTAAAAATCCAGTTTTCCTAGTGCTTTGTAAAACTGGGACAAATTCTCCATCAACTTCTTTTAATTTAAATATTTGAATGTACATAATAAAAAAATTTGAAAATTTTCCTTACATAATCATATGCTTGTGCATGACGGATAACAGATAAGAAAGGTTGACGACTTTATACAGTCAAGATTTTAATAATTTTAATTGCTTTAACAACAAAAATAGTGAGATAAGCATTCTTTTTCAATAATATTCTCCTTTCATTAGGTAAAAAACTAAACTTGTCGAAATGTTCGAAGCAGATGGTACTTTTTTCCAATATTTTTTTTTGCGAACAATTTTGTTTAAGAAATTGTATCCATAACAACTTCGTATTTTCTTTAGTTTTTTTTTTTTTTTTTTATCTAAAGTCGCCTTGTCGCTTCAACCATGCTTCTCTATTTTCTGCTAATCTTTTCATTGCTTCATAACTTGGTAAGGATATTAGCTTCTTTGTATTTCCTAGATTTGTGTCTCTTGGTCATCCTCTTCCTCTTTTTCCATTTATCTTCCCCTCCATAATATTTATAATGAACGTGTTGTGTCGCATAACGTGTCCAATAAACTTGATTTTCCTTGTTGCTATCATTTTGATAATTCGCCTTGTCTCTTGTACTAAGTTTAATACTTCCTTGTTCGATTTCATTACCGTCCAACTTATCTTCATCGTTTTACGCCACGTCCACATCTCAAATGCTTCTATTCTTCTCGTGTCTAAGGCATTTAAATTCCGAGTTTCGCTTCCATATAATAATACACTCCAAACAAATGTTTTATTAAACAATTTCTTAATTCTGATTGATACGTGCCTGCTTATTAAAAGATTTTGCTTTTTAGAGAAAGCTTGTTTAGCCAGAGCAATTCTTCTTTTTATTTCTAATGTATATTTATTTTCCTGTGTGATATAATTACCTAAATAGCAAAATGATTTTACTTCTATATCCGTATCATATAGGCTGATAGTTCTTTTCATTGTTTTATTATGTTTATCTACTATTAGTATTTTTGTTTTTTTAGCATTTATTTTTAATTGTACTTCTTCTAGAGTTTCTGGTAATTTTATCAACATTTTATTCAAGTCACGTTCATTCTCTGCTACTATAGCTATGTCATCTGCAAACTTTATGCTGTGTATTTGTTTTCAATTTATTTTTCTCCTTTCGTGTTTGCTTTGAACTTTTTAATGGCACTTTCAACAAAAATATTGAATAACAAGGGTGACAGGGAACAACCTCGCCTTACATTTCTTTTTATCAGAGCAAACTTTCTCGTGTTTTTTATGTCAATTTGTACTTTTTGATGTTTGTATAGCCGGAAAATGATTCGTCTGTACCTCCAGTCTATGTTTACGTCTCTCATTGTTTTAAATAGTCGTTTCCAGTCAACATTATCGAACGCTTTTTCGATGTCTACAAACATAGGTGCTCCTATTTAGATCTAATCTTCTCTCTAACAATAGTCTTAATGCAAGGAGCGCTTCTCTTGTTCCTTTTCCTGGTATGAACCCAAATTGGTCGTCTTCAATATTATTTTCCCCTTTACTTTTTATTCAATATTTCGTTATGTTTAGTAGAATTTTTTAAGTATGTGATATCAAAGATAATGTCCTATAATTAGCGCATTCTGTTGAATTACCTTTCTTCTGAATCGTGGCTAGCTTACTAACCATAAAGTCACTTGGAATATCTCCTGTCAAATAACAATTTTGTATCTTGTTATAAAGAATCTTCTTCACTTCTTCATCAGCATTCTTCAATAATTCACTTTTTATTAAATCTGGCCCTGCTGCCTTCTGGTTTTTGAGCTGTTCCAACGCGTTGTCAAACTCGATCCTAATAATCGATGGTCCTTTTGAATCTATTTCTACTTCACTTTCTTGCTCAATGTATTGAAGTTCTTCTTTGATGCATTCACAATTGTATAATTCTTCTATGTATTGTTTCCATCTATCGCTTATCTCTTCCTCGTTTATTAATAATTTTCCATCTTTATTCCTAATTATACTACTTTTTGTCCTGTTTTTGAACAATATTGATTTAACTAGATCATATGCTCTGTCTGTCTGACCTTTATGTATCTTATATTCTATTTGCTCAGCAATATCCTTTATCCATATTACTTTGGCTTCTTTACATTTCGTTGATATATTATTTTTTACTCTTTTGTACCGTCGATAATTTTTTTTTTTTCCTATGAGTGTTCCTTTCCTTTATCAAGTCCATAATTTCTTTTGCCATCCACGATTTTCTAGGTACTAAGTATTCACTGTTCAGAGTTGTATTAGCTGCATTTAATATACCTTCTTTAATCGAACTCTAATCAGTTTGCTCATCCGTTCTTATTACATTTTCTTTTGTACTATTGGCAAATAATGTTTTTATTTGTACGTCTTTTAAACTCTGAAGATCCCATTTTAATGTTTTCTTACCTTTTATTTGATATTTCTTATGTTTAAAACAGCACTTTGCCATTACTAGTTTGTGGTCACTGTTCACTTCTGCACCAGGATAGCTATAACATTATTTTATTAGAGTATTAAAATTTGATTTTACTAAAATGTAGTCTATTTGATAGCGATTTATCTCTCCTGGGGAAGTCCACGTGTATTTTCTTCTCTTTGGTACTTCAAACATTGTGTTTAACGCTATTAAATTGTACTGGTTACAAAAATCTAGCAACCTTTCTCCTCTTTCATTCCTTATACCAAGACCAAATTTCCCTGACCCTCTATTGTCATACCCTTCACCAATTATTGCGTTAAAATCGCCAATAATTATTACGCTATCCCCAGATTTAACCAGCTTCAGAGCATTTTTGATTTGCTCGTACATATCTTCTAGTTCTTCTTCAGTGCTATTCGATGTTGGAAAATAAACTTGCAATATAATAAGACCTTTTGTTTGAGTTTTTAACTTTACTAGCAATAATCTATCGCTTACATGCAAGGTGTTTACAATATTATTTGCCCATTTTTTCCTCAAGATAAGAGCTACACCTCTATGTCCTTGGATTTCATTACCACTCGTTATAATTCCGAATTCGTCACTGTTGAAATCGTTACTGCCTTGCCATCTGGTTTCGCATAGACCTAAAATCTCAATATTTCTTTCTGTCATTATATTTTTTACTTCTTCTAAACTTCCTGCTCTTAACATTGTTCTCACATTCCATGTTCCTATATTAATTACGTTTGACTTATTTGTAATACCTGATTTTATTGTTTTATGAAGAGGTTTTCGCTGACTGACGACATGAGAAGCCTCCTTACTCCTCTTGCCATATCTTGAATATCCGGGTTCATGATTAGTACTGTTTATATTAATAAAATAAAGATTTATAGTTGTTTAATGGGACTGATAATGCAGTGGTTTCCCCTGCCTTCTGCATAACTTGTTTTGTGAGATAGATTGTCAAGTCTATCTTAACCCCCAACCTGGAGGAACAAAACTCCCCGACCAATAAAGTCGAGGGGTGACTGTTGCAGCATACTTATAGTACGCTGGGCGATGGGCACGTCACTTTCCCTACGCCTTCTTTTCCTTAGTAGAAATTCTAAAATAAACATTATTAATACCTAAGCTATTTACGTCTTTAAAATATTAATCATACTTGTGAAAACAGACATTGGCACTTTTGGAGAAATTGCTTCTCGTCCTTCCACAAGCAATGCAGCTGAGAATTTTAAAAATAATTCATTACAATTACAAAAGAATTAAAACAATTAAAAACAAAACAGGTGTAATTGGAAAGTCATCGACAAAACAGCTGTCTAAAAACAAAACACAATAACTACCAATTGGAAAATTGTTCAGAAGAGCCAATTTAATAAACATTGACAGGCCACAGTGGCTGAATAAATGAGATAATATAACACTGTAACCCTGTAACAGGAAACAGTTTTCTAGATAGTATATGAACCAAAGAGTTTATATTTGTCGAATAAATTTTAGTTTTTTCATTGGTTAAGAAATTATACTTTTAATTTGGGATTTATGTGGTGTATTGAATGCAATAAGAAATACAAAACACAGTATCTACATATTTCATATTATATTAGGAAATAAAAATTAAATATCAGTCCTTTCTATTTACAATAGATAAAATAATAAAAATACATATACCTACACATTATATAAAATAATGAGTAGGTACTTATATAAAAACTAAATATTATACAACACATTATATACAGTTAAGTATAAAAAAAAAATCATTCATTAATTATTCTGCACATTCCTCTAAAAATAAATCTGATAGCCCAATTTCTGTGACTAGATCGTAAGAAGTCGAAGAAAATGGTAGTTTAGTCCAAAAAAATTTTCGGATGCTTGGCATTAGAGGGAGTAAATTTTTGATTATTTCATTTTTCTTTTCACTGCTTATCCCTCGTTATTATATTATTTTATCGGGTTCATAATAACTGATGGTTTTTAAAAAAATTTTCTGTAAATAGTTTATTTCTTGAAATATATTTTCAGTAAAATCAGTTGAATATGACATTTTTGTAGAACCTTTTTTAAATTTACCATAACTAAGTTTCCTAACTTAAAGTCTTTTAATGGGCCTGTTTGAATATTTGTAGTTCTTTTTTGACTTGTCCACTGAAAAAATGTCTTCTGATCAATTATACTTAAATTTTTCCTACTGTCTTTAATTACCTGCATTAAACCATCATAGTCATATATATTTCTAAGTTTTATAATTTTGGATTCTATATTTCCATAAATTCCATCTGCACTCATATGCGTATGTTCCTTAGTTAGGTATTTAATTATCACACTTTCAACAGTATTATGACTGGTGTTTAACATATAAATTAAAGCAGTGAATAGAATCCAATTTTTATTTTGCCCAGTGCAGTTATCATCCCAAAATATAAAGTCTGTCGCGTCTCTTTCTTCTTTTATTATAGCTAATATTGAGTCTGTTATATTCTCAGCTTTTCTGTTTGCTATAGCTTCATACCAAATCACACAATAACCTTTACCTTTTGGTTGTAAAGATGTAAAAAATTTTTGATTCTGGTAGGATAGGAGGTAAAAGAACTTTTTGAAGATCCATAGATTATACTCTTGTTGTACTTATGTCTATATTAGCATCTTCTTTATACATCTTATGGGTTTAAAATGCTTTCAATTTATGTTCATCCAATTTGATTGTAATATCTTCTATTTCATTTTGATCTTGCAAATTTTCAATCTGCTTCTTATACATATCACAATTTTCACACATATCAGAATTTGGCTTTTTTAAAGATATATTTAAAACTCTTTAGAACATTTCTATATAATTCTTAAGAGATACATTTACCATTTTTTGAACAAAAATCCATATACATATTTACACTTAGATATCATGGTAAATATAAAATATTTGGAGCATTGTGTCTTCTATAATGACTAGAACATGGTTTATATAATTTTATATGATTGATTATAATTTCTCTATCAAATGTTTTTGAATTGTTATTTTGCCCTTTATGGTCTTAAACATTTGACAAGCAAGGTTTGTCACTTTTTAAATATTTACAAAGTTCAGTTATAATTGAATCATTTGAATAATCAAAAGTATTTTAAAAAGTTGATTTACAGACTTAAATTTGACTATTATTTAGACCAGAAAGATAAAAATCTCGAGACTGATTTCTAGTATAGTTCGCTGCCAAATTGCCGAATCGGCTGTTGTTCGACGTTTAATTGGCTTAATAGTTATTTATTTAGCTAAAAATCTCCTTCTTTCTGTATAACTATGTACCCAGAAGGTTAGGTTAGGTTAGGATCATCAGCATCACCGGAAAGTTGTTTGTTAAAAACTTCATTATTTGTTTCATTGTTTTGTAAAACAGTGTTTGGGGAATTTTTTGGTTTTCCTAGTTCCTCATTTTTGTTGTACTTAAATATAAATTTATCCATTTTCTATCCTCAACAATAAATTTTATACAAACAATTTTTAATAAAGAACATACCTACAACGCAAAATATTTATTCTAAACGTGTGTAATTTATAATATTTCTGTTTGTTCAAAAAATAAAAATGTATGAGAATAAAAAGTTAAGAATTTATGTATTTAAGACAGAGGTATAATTTTAAATTTAATATATCGTTTTATTATTGAATAATATAAATTAAAATATAATATAAATTTCGTAAAATTGAGTTCACGTCATATCGACGCGCTGTCACACGCCCGCCGCGCCACATCACGGACAAAACCAAATTTTACGAAATTTACTCTAACAATTTTAAATACTATAAAAAAGCTAGTAAGTATATCAAAATTATAACCACATCAGTAGAAAATATAATTTTTCGGGATTGAAATCGTTGTATTAATCTAGAAACTTTTACACGTAACACATACGCAGTCTTTCAGACTTCAGATCTATGACGTCAAACGCATATATTCAAATGCCTGTATCTCATTGAATAATTAAAGTCAAACTGTGAGACCCACACTATTTCTTAGAATATTATGTACCTACTTTAAATCTAAGCGAACTTGTTTTTCGTGTTTTGTGCTCCTTTAATAGACTAATTGACATTGACTAACCGTTGTCGCATAGCTAAATAACTTTAATATTTATAATACTTTACAATATATATTATTATTAATATTTATATTATAATATTTAGCCATGCGTTGTCGTAATGACGAGGTGTCACTGCGTATGTGTTTATGCGTATAATTGAGATTGTTATATAAAATAGTTAGGTACTTACATTTAAACTTCCATCGTCCTAGGTAACTTTATACATAAAGTTTACGATAATATAATGTTACCTAGACAGTGTCTGTGAGCCGCTTGAATCACAATATCACATTAAATGAAATACCAAACTGTCAAAGTATTATTTGTTAATCATCGTTATCAGCGCGGTGTCGGTTTAACGGTTTTCGAGAAAATATATTTTCGCTAAAAATAGTTACCACCACTATTAAACCGAAGTTTTCGTGTCGATGACAATAACATTGAATATAATTTAACAATAACGATAAACAAGTACCATGTACTTTTTTTTTATTTAAAAATTAATTTAAACATTGTAATAATGTTCGTTAGTAAATCGCTTCGTTAATAATATACCTAAAATAACGATTCGTAAAAAATACATGAAATTATTATTTCAGAGATTTATTCTGAACACTTACAGTTTTACTTCCAAAAAACCGAAATTAAATTCATGTGTATATATTATATTATTAATACCTTAGGTAGATATTAATTAATTTTTTTTTTTACATTAGGGCACACCCGGCACACCCGTAGATCCGCCTATTTACTTATACACAAATACAATTTACACTAACGAAAAAAATGACTTTTTATAAAAATTATTCAAAATACAAATAGCACAGAATAAATTAAACCTTTAATCTATTCTGTGTAAATAGTATTAAATTATTGTAAAGTATTATTTTTCCCCAGTTTGAAGGCTGCACTGATTGACATTTAGTTTGAAATTATGTGTTCCCGTAAGAGCCCATGTAATTTCATATCAGTGTCCATTCTACTTTAATCTATTCTGTGATATTAGTATTGTTTGCGCCCCGCCATACCTATTTAATTAAGAGAATCAAATCGCGACGGCGCCAACCCGTTATCTCCCGTCCAAACTTTTCAATTAAATTAATTGTGAATTATAATTATTATGTTTACTGATTGGATTTTTGTTTTA
>JAIPRL010008727.1:0-19551 GCA_025469235.1 Pemphigus obesinymphae | reverse complement strand
TAGATTATGATAGAGTGCATGGAGGGTATGGGTATGGAGAAAGAAATGAGGCTGGAGAAAAAATACTTGACTTTGCATCAGCGTATGAATTAGCAATTGTAAACACTTATTTTAGGAAGAGGGAAGAACATTATATAACTTATAAGAGTGGAGGGAATAAATCACAAATTGACTATTTTATGTGGAAGAGAGGGGGTTTGAAACAGTGTAAGGACTATAAGTTCTATCTCACAACTTCTGAAATAATTGTCAAATAGATACTTGCTTCTGGTATATATGTGTACCCAGGAATTTCATTATTTATTTGCATTATACAATTTTTAAAAAAATGTTATAGATTTCCGGCTATTTATAGAAGTTATACATTTTTAATTTTTAATCATAAAAGTTGAAATAATAGGATTTATTACCTAAAAATGTATTATCTAAATAGTTAGTAGATTGTCACTGCTGATTATACAATATATTTAGAGGCAAATTTGAGGGAGACTACACGACAATCATTATCTCCTCCTCTTGGAGGAGATGTTGAATCATTATTTGAGAAGTGTCAAATTGATTTTTTTTTTTAGTTACCATTTTTCAAAAGGATTTCTTAATTTTTAAGTAAATCTGCACGTATAATCTTTCTTTTTGCTTACTTATTAACTTGATTTCTGAAATTATTTTCAAACCACTGCTCCCCCCTTAATTTAAACAAGCTTCAGATCCACTCTTGAACATATTATTATACATGGTTACGTGAATTTGAGGAATAAGATTAATAATATATTTTTAATTAACTCCCGTTATTTATATTTCTCATAAATATACATATTAATGTGAAATTTATATTCATACTATAATCTTTTTTCGAAACTTCTAAAATATATTTTTCATTGTTATCAAATGAATTAGTAATTATAAACAAAGTTGGATATAAATCATAAGTATATATAATAATAAATATATTATAATTCATATATTTAATATATTTATGGAAGTATATCTTGCACCAAAAAATTACGACATTGACGTGGACATATTTTAAGGAGTTTTTAGGTATTTCTAATACAAATTGAACTTGAACTAAGAAAATATACACCACATACAAATCATATATTATTACATATTAAAATTAAATTAAAAATAATAATTCATAAAAAAAAAATTAATTACAACATTTAAAAATGATATAATAATAATAATAAGTATATAATAAGTATAGTAGTATCTATCCATAATTTAATAATGAAAATTGAGAAAACTTAACCCAAAACTATAATGTGTCATAGTACCTATATTATTTTTATTTTTATAAATAAAATTAACATCTAGTGGCTTGCTTAATATAATTTAAAAAAATATAAACTTAATAGTTACATATTAAAATGGACATATTTCCAAGTATCATTTATCAGATATTGCCAATATTTCATATAAGTATATTAGCTAGTGTTATAATTAATATAAAACAAAAATGGAAGAACTAAAAAAAAAATATCAAAATAATTTCCCCCTTCCTCTACCAAAAATAAATACAGTTTAGTCATTTTATTCAAATTTAAATTTCCCCACTTATTTCCTATTCTCAAGGTTCAAAAATAAAAAAAACTACCTTTTCCCACAAAATTTTCCATGTTGTATCACAAAAAAAAAAACGGTATTTCCACGATTGATTTTTGACGCATAATAGTCATAGATTATTATCTATAAAAATACAAGCATATTACTTATATTTTATACCATACCTATAATATACGATATTAAGTGTAACTTAAATTATTTAATATATATGTATGTAAAAAAAATAATATTCTTATCCTATGTAAAGTTAAGCTAGTTATAGTTAAAACAAGTTTTACCACAAATATTTTGAATATATTTTTGCAATATATTTGTATTATAAAATATTACAAAAACTACTTTTATTCATATCCATACAATATATTTGTCCATTATTATAAAAATTATTACATAAACATAAAATCATTCAAATGTAATTATAATATTAGATTTTTAAAAATATAAGCTTGCTATTGGGTTTTTATAACCCAAGTCCATTATTATGTAATTAAAACCATTATTTAAACAATAATTAAATTGAATAAAATTATATTTTCATATATTATATATTGTTTTTCTTTTTTTTTTTTTTTGAGAGAGAGAGACCTATTATTTAGGTATTTAAAAACCATATTAATGTGTTATAAACTGTATTTATTATATTATACAGATTAAACTGTATGATTTTTACATCGCTGCGTCGACTACGGGCAATTGGAGTCCGTTCAAAGTAGGCTGATGAGAAAGAACCGTACTGCGATGAACCGAGGAAGTCGAGGACCTGGTGAGTTCATTTCGGTAAAACGTTCTCACCACGGATCGGAAGTACATAATAATGGCTAAAAGCGATTAGAAATAATCACATTAAATTTGGAGAAAATATTTCTAATACTTTTTCAGAAAGCTGGATATTAATTAATACTAGAGTTCATATTAGTTAAGTTGAGTTATATTTCACTTTTTAACTATAAAGGTTAATAATATCATCATACATTATTAATCACATTTTTATTAGATAGTAAAAATAATATATTTCTAGCCTTTAGAAGTTATAATTGTCATATAATTCGTTATATTAATAAACCAACTTTTAAGAAACAAGTTTAGGAAATTTACTATTTTTTTCTAAACAAATTAATGTTAAATTAGAGAAAAATATATAATCACCAAAGTTTACTTTTTCATTTTAGAAAAATGTAACTCGTTAAATTATTTAGCAGGTAATTAATTATATTTAAAAAACAACTTTTCAAGTTGAAAGATGTAAAAAAAAAATTTGAAACAAAAAAATAATCTCTATAAAGTACTATCTTAATGAAATTTCTACCGGAAAGAGGAAAGAATGTATGATACAAAACTTCAAATGATTAGATCATTTTAAAAACTACAAAAGTAATACTTTCTGATAAATTAAATTTTGTCCGATTTGATATACTCAATTATTGTAAAAAAAATATTTAATTACTAAGCATAGAAAATAGAAGCCCAATAAAACCATTTTTTAAATCATTGTAAAACTATCACAAGCCAATTATTTGTGTAATATTTTCATTCAAATATTTTTTATTAAAATTGTATTGCCTTATTACGTATAAATATTACTTATTTTTCAAAATTCCTATTTAAATTAGCTATTAGTATAGTCTACAATTTATATAACATATAGAAATCTAAAATAATATGGTTGTAATATGTAGAAATTTCGATAATAAAGCACTATTAAAAATGTTTACCAGTTTTCTATTTTTTTTTTAAATACGATTACATGTATACGTATGAATAAACATGTATTTTATTTTCTAATGTTTTTACATTTCCCGAAGAAAATATTACTTCAAAAATTATTGTATCCAAGTTCAAGTTTAATTAATTTAATATACTTACAATTAACAAAAATACCAACGGTCAAGAAATACCAACATTTGAATACCAACGCCATACAACCAAAATAAATCCCAATGTATAGTATATTCATTATAGACATCACCAACCAATGTCTAATATTTTGAAGATTTTTCTGAAAAAATGAAGCATGTGATCAGTATTATACAATTATTTATTACTGTATTATTCCAACATATATAATATTAAATTCATTAGTACATTCAATAAATAAATTTCCAGACATTGGAGTTACTCAAAATTAATTATTCTAACTATCTACACATTATTGTAAATTTCAAGTACAATCGTGGAATTTTGTATAAGGCTAACTATATAATAATATAATGTTATTCATAATTTAATTCATAATAATACGACTTGCACATTCACCATTGGACCAAATGATTGTCCAGCCGAATATACAGGGCATTCACGACTTTTCAGTTATAATTTGTAACTCTATTTCGTTGTACTTGTACTAAAATGATATGATGTGTCTCGGGCCTAAATGGCTAGTAATATTAAAATATACTAATTTATTACTTACTTATTGATAAATAAATTATATTGAATAATCATTAAATAATGGTTTATCTCTTATATTGAATTATTTATTCTAAATTAAATATTTTTTTAAATAACTTCATACTATAACCTACTGAATACAATGATTGTAGAAATATCTTCTAAGTTACTCCTCTTAGAGTACATTTTTATTTTATTTTAAAGTAATTATATCATTTTATGAAATAACGCACACAAAATCATTAACAGTAGTTCAATTAAATTTATATTTATCTTATTCTACTGGAAACATCTGAAATACCTAGAAACGATATTATATCTATCTACCATAGTTTCTGACTATTACATCGCCAAATATCTTTATTTTTTTTAAATCGATAATGTAAGAATTTCTAAAAAAGTTAGTATTTTTCGTGTATTTAATTATAGAGTATCTGTTATCACAAAATTGAATATAATAATTTACATTTTACCTCTCCCTTACCCTCATTGCCTCACACGCACAATGAAAGGTCAGATATGAGAATGTATTGGGCAACTTTTTGATGTCAAAAACTCGTACGGATTCAGTAAGGAAGTTCACAGTAGATGCTATAAATAAGTTTATTAATCGCTCAGAACCAAAAAACTAAATTGGAGGGAATGCTGACGTTAAATATTAAAAATATATAGTAAACACAGCGATTGATTATGGAATTACACAACACAATACCTAAGTCATATCTTTATTGATTACATCAATCGCAATGCACTACCATACGAATTACCCGGCCAGAAATTCGACATACTACTATCAGCTGAAGTCCCACAAAGATGAGTCCTAGAACCACAATGTGAAATGTGCTATATAACGGACTTCTAAAATTTAAATTAATCGGGGAAGATATTGCACTTTTTGTAAAAAATGAAAAACGTGCAATGTTCAACATTTATTTATTAAACGATGATGTCTGGAGGGTGAATTGTGGGTCCAAACCACGCTCAGTCATCAATAGCATATGTACAAAAAATCTATTGTAGATATTTTCCAGAAGAATAAAATAAACAAAATTTTAATTGTGATTAATTATGCAAATACCCCAAAAGATTGAATAATTTAGAAAATATTATAAAAAAAATTAATTTCGAATAAAAAGTAAAATATAAGAGATAAATACTACTTTAAAGATTTTTTTCAATATTTATTAGGTATATTTTAAGATTAAACTAACCGGTCACTTGGATCTAGGACACATTGCATATTTCAAGAGCATAACTCAGTTTTTTTTCAAAGTGTAAGGGAACACTATAAAAATGTAATATGATAATATCTGATAACTTATTAATAAACTGATTTTAAATCTATGACTCTCTATAACTAATAGTCATAACTATAGTCTAATAGTGATGAAAATAAGTTTAATCTGTAATTTCCAAATGGAACTAATAAAAATGTATAATTGGGCACCAAATAGCATTTATTCATAAATTGGTAATTTAGAATCTTTTAATTTTGAGCTCTCAAATTTTGTATAATTTACACTTACTTCATACGTTGCTTTTTTCAGATAAAAATTGAAATAGAGATTCATCAATCCTATAAATAGGCTGCTCGATAATGACATCAAATTGACCATGTTAAATTGTGCATTGTAGTCTTTTCGATCATCAATTTTTATCACATGAAATAAAAACATGATTCATATAATAATGAAAAATAACTAAAAAACATTTTTAATAAAATTATTAAAAATAATGATAATAAATATGAATAAATAAATATATTTTTTTTTTTGTTTCAAACTAATTTATTATCGAATTCATTTTTAAGAAACACAAAAGTTTTTTTTATAAAACTGTTATGACTATAATGAATCTAGAGATGTTGTATACGGAACTGACTGTAGAGCATTGAAGAATAAACAAAATGAGTAAATGTTCTAACAATGTAAAGATTGATAATTAAAGATATAAAGAGATTACAGTTTAATATTTATGGTTTGTGCATGTTGAAAAGATCAAAAATGTTCATAAGAAAAATAAAAAAATATCATAAAAAAAAAAATATACATATATATTAAGTAATATTAAACTTTTAGTATGAAAATTATAATATTTTAGGGGTTGGTTTTAGGTAGGCTAAAGTATATTTAGATTGAAAAAAGAGGAGAGATCGACCAAAAAAAAAAAAAAATTTAGGTCACTAAAGGAGATATGTAGATATTTTAATTAAAGTAATAACTGGCTATATGTCTATAATAGATATATAGATGTATGTGTGATAAAAATAATAAAGTAACAGATTCCATTTTTGTGGGATGAAAGCAATGGTGAAGAAGAAAAAAAATTGAAATTAAATATGTGAATTTATACTCAATATACATATTTTATATTTGTTTACAAAGCCCGGAAAGTCTTTAGTATTGTTTCATCATTGAATAACTTGGAAACGAAATAATAGTACCTAATAAATAATAATCATAATAAAAGTTTATTATTATATTTTGCTAAATTTAATTGTACATGGATATTGAATATAAATATCGAAATATGAATTTACTGTTAAATTAGATATCAAATAGAAATCTACGCAAGTAAACTCAATTAATTAAATATTTAAATCGATGACCGGTCAAATCATCTCTTATTTTTAAGGGGTTTTATATTGATTTTTTAAGAAAAATAAATACAAAAAAATTTAAAGCATTGAGTATTGAGTAATGAGTACCATTTTTTATTCCTTGCACGTTATTTTCTATTTATATTATGTTATTTATAACTTCATATATTATAAATAATAAAATTCACTAATTAATTAAGAAGCATGTGTTAATTGTTATCTTCACAAACATTAAGATAACATAACATGTGCGATTTTTAAAAGTATTCAGTATGTAATTTTCAAAAACTTGTATTAAAAATAAAAATCTAAAATCTGTGTCAGTAGATATCACTTTACAATATTGTGTACTCACAATATTTGTCAACAAAAACGTTTTACAAGAAAAATATTTTCTCCTGCTGTAGTCGTAAAGTTATTGAGAGCATCATATTGAACTGATGGTATGCCATTATCCATTATTCATTATCCATCTGTGAAAATCCCCCAAAAATGTTTAATTAATTACGACTACAACCCGAGAAAACATAACAAATTTGTTCTGAAAATAAAGTCTGTACGAATACACACAAGTAGAAAGTGATAACTAATGACGTAGAGAGATTTTTCACTTTATTTGAAATTTGCTTAAATAATTTGAAATTGTTAGATTTTAATGTTTCTTACAATGTATCTATATTAAAATCGAGTGTGTGGGGCTCATAATTTTAGCCCGGCAAATTGAAAGTTTTAAGATAACTGTTACGTTCTATTTGGACGATTTTAATTATGTTGGTATGCTCAGTAGGTACATAATATAGATCACTGTATTATATAGGATGTTTAATTCATGTCTACCACTAATTAGTGGAATATACGTGTATTCATTTTTTCCGTTTTATTTCATCTTCCAAATGTTAGACTTATCTATTTTACTCATTTAATAATATTCAAAATTAAAAACAACCTATATTAATGTATTTCGTTGCAAAATTCTAACGTGAGTAGGTAAAAATGAAAGGTCACGTCATTTTCTTTGTCCCAATCGGAACCATTTGTTGTCTTGCATTATTTTTACTTTTAAATATTATTACATGAATAATAGATAAGCTTTGAATTTTAAAATAAATTAAAATAATGCCATTTATTCACCTGATAATGTATAATACCTATATTATATTGATTGGTGACAGTCTTTAATCAAACACTCTGTATATAACATATATTATAATTTAATTTGAATAAAAGATTAGGTATTGAAATGTCTACGTATTTTTCTTACTTATGTATTTATGTAATTTAATAATATAATAATAATAATTTTAATTGTAATAATGGATTCAATTTATATTTAAATTTTATAATAATATATGCATGTAAATGTATATGTATATAATATTTTTAATATTTTTAACTTGTCAGATAACAATTTAATTGTAAACAATTTTTATCGTAACCTTTGAATACGACTTGTACTTTATTTTATCTATAGGAAACAAAAGACATGGCAATTGCAAAAATTAAAATTAAAAATATTAAAATACATATTTTTTTTAAATCGACTAGATGATGAAACACAGCTGAAAGAAAGTGAGAGAGAGAATGAGATGGTGTATTATAATGTATGTACTAATATACCTAAAGTTATTATTAATATAAAATTTACTGAATTTTACCTACCTGACTGCCTATTTAAATATAGGAATTTTGAATAAATTTAGTATAATTCTGTAATTATAGCATGTAATTAGAATACGCTTTTTAAATACTTCGGTAAAATAGTAGGCATTGCAAAGAAGTATTATAAATATTTTTGGTTATTATATGTATGTTTTATATAATTATATGTACCTATTTAAATACTAAGAAAGTATTTGCATTTTTAGTTAAATATATTCTTAAAAATATGCTTTCATTAGTATAATGTATTTAAATATTATTTATTATGAAACCACTAGGGCTCAAAGTAGTATTTTTTTTTTTTTTTTTACCACACTATATAATATAATATTACATAAACTCACGAATTTCAGGTATTTGACATATATTTGAAATTTCTATTAACATAGTACAGGACACGATGAATGTAGATACGACCATAAGACCCTGAAAACATAATTTATTATAATATAAATAATAATTTATCGGTTATTATCATCAAACATAATTTTGTTACTTAATTAGCAAAATAACTATTGTTGACTTTTATCTAAAAAAAAACGCATAAAATAGATTTTGTTTTTATGATACGGATAGTATAGAGTTTTTAATAGTATTAATATAATATATAAATAATGTGAGGATATACTATATATTACACAGATATTTACAAGTAACTAAAAAAGAAAAATATTTTAAATTATACGTCAAATTATTGTCTTTTTAAATAATTTTTTTTACTTATAAATACATAATCAAATATTAGGATATGTTAACAGTTAAAAAGTATTCTAGGAACAGTTGAGTGTAATAGTTTAATAATATTTGTCTAATAGAAAATAAAATAATAGACATATTTTAACAGAATTCACAACTTAATATTTTCTTTGGTTTAACCAACTAACTTTGGTCTTAACGAATTGAAATTTTTTTTTTTTTTTTTTTTTTTTTTTTTAGTTGACTATATTAACGTTTAATTAAAATTTATAATCGGGGGGTTCATGTAACATAACTAATTTGAGTAATATTTTTTCCATCTACTGCCCAACTTTACTATATAAAATTTAAAAATTAATTAATAATATTATTTTTAATATCATTGTTTGCTTTCTGAATATTGTGTAAAACACGCCAACACGAACTTGTATTATATTTAGGGTGTCGTATAGCCTATTATAGGACGTCCAACAGGGGACCGTGGGCGGATAAAAAGCCCCAAAGAATCGTATGTTTTCAAAAATGTTCTTAAAATTGTCCGTTTCGTCATGATGACTTAAATTTTATAGATATAATACTTACTATGCCAAACGCAGCAATAACTCTGGTCCCATTGCGCACGTCCGTACGACCGAAACAACATTTCGCGTAATCCCGGTCAAACGCTACTGCAGTCATGGCGTTCGATAGTTTTTTCCGGTCGAATAATAAATAACCAGCACAAATTTGGTTTAGAAAAAACGCGAAATGTTCAAATATTATTAGACGATGCATATAATGCAATGATCGACGACTACTACGACTACTAAATACCGGTGGTCTACTAAAATACGATGATCGATTATACACGTTATACAAATAATGCGACCAAACAAATATAATATATGTGATAAAATAGTTCGATTAATAATTTGTTTTTAGTCATACGGCATTATACAAAAATTATAATATTAATAATACCTCATTATATAACATATAACCACTGCAACTCATAATAATACGATAATCGATAATAATTGAAATTTGATTCGCATTTAATACAGTTATTTAACGCCGGTCACAATATTATAAATAATTGTGTAGCTGCAGCGTATCACTAACGACTGTGTATACAGAATGCAATCATTGTTGTTTTGTTCAGTATTTGTAAGTTTTTTTTCTCATCTTGTCATAATAATAAATTACTGTAATATAGAACCCTGTGCTACAATTATTATTCTTAATATTTATTTTATTTGTTTACGTCTAAAAATTTGAAAATTTAAAAATTTTGAAATTCACTGGGTTCTAGAAATATGACCGTACCTACCTATATAGCGTTCATCTACTCATCATTCTAGTGATTGTCATAAAAGAATAACAAAATTAAAATAGTATTGAACAGAAAAAAAGTAATTTAGCTTGTCACATAGTTCTGTTGCACTCTGTATAACATTAAAATTTTGTGAAAAATCAAACTAAAACTACTGAAAAAACAAAAAGATCAATACATGAATTAATAAAACCATATTACTTGAATAATGTAATTTACTAAAATTACTCTAACAGTAAGTAGGTACTTATAACCTGTATGAACTGAAAGCAATTTTTTTTTTAAAAACCCCGTGTTGTAACCGAAAACAAAAAAAAAAGTTAGGTTTGTATTGATTTTTTAACTTATTGATTTATCTGAGTAGGTACCTATGCCAAAATTTTTATTAAAATAAATTAAATGGAAAATGTTATTATTTTAAAGTGTTACACATATTACGTGTCAAAACACGAAATTAAAGAGATTTCATTGTACGTCTCAGTTATCTGTTATTTTTGTCAGATTTAAATCTACAGAGTTGCCAAATTCATTCCGTGTTTTTAGCGTACGTCTGCTAGTATTATGATTTTTTGAACATTATAATATGAATTCATAATTTTATATTACTTATTTCATTATATTATCTTTAGTTGGGTTCTAAATATTAAATTTAAAATTATTATAATACCTTATACCGTAAATCAAGTACCTAATTTAACGTTTATTATAATTTTTTTCCTAATTTTATCGACATTGTTTGATTTTGTGATTATTTACTTGATTGTATTTCATAATACAATTAACTAACGATTTGACATGATTTTGATGAATTTACTTATTGTATACCTAATCAATTATCTATTTGAGATTTTATTAAAAATCTCATTAGATGTACCTACTTCTTTAGTGAAAGATCCTATGATAATAGGCAAATAGTTATTTGTTTTAAAGTTGGCATCTTACGACCACGTTTGAGATTTCAGTTCATACTAAGTTAAAACTATAAAAAAAAAACATTTAAGGTCAACAATAATTAAAAATGATATGAATTTTGGGAAGAATCAGACAATTTTTCCTTGAAAATGTTGTTTTAGTTGACCTTTGAAAAACCTTTAGCGGTCAGGACAAAGTATGGTGAGACCTCATATAAGACGGTCAACGTTCTCCGCCATGAGAAGCCGTATCTCTCAGAAAAATTAATAAATTATTTCAAAATATTATCATAGATATTGTCTCTTTAGTATTACTTATGCCTCTTTCACATGTCCATTTGCCAGGGCCTCAATACGTTTTTGTGGGTGGGGGTTAGGTCAAAAAATATTAGATACAATAAAGGACAAGAAGCTAGTTACATCATAGAAAAAAGTAAAAAAACACACAATTCAAATTGGTTAAAAGTTGAAGAGATATTTAGAGTATTGTTTCCAATAATACCTCGAACACACTGTATACCATACACATGACATAGCTAGGTATGTACAAAATATTAATAGATTATAGTACCTAGCTATATATTAAATTGGACAATAATTTTTTTTTTTAAACAATTATATATGGTACACAATAATACTCATAATAAAGAGAATGACATAAAACGGTTCGGTTGATAATAATTAAAACTTAATTACTTAATCATTATACGCGAACGAACAGATAAATATACACGTAGATTCAAAATAATATATCTATTATAATAGATTACCTCGGTCTTCATTACATATTATAATATGCATTTTACATGTTTCTATATTATTTCTCGTCATTTACGTTATAATAAATATCAATATCCACACAAAATTGTTTCAATTATTTTTGTATGTACGTAAAATGTTTACACATTTATTATCACACCACGAATTAAAAACTATTATTACACTATTATGTTATAGCTTTGTTATAAATTCGAGTTTCATCAAATCTAATAATCAGAAATATTTATAGTAAATAATATAATGAAATCCTGTTTCTATACTATATTATATATTTATATTACATGTTTTAGACCAGGTTCGTGACCGATTCCGTTTCGCCAAAACAATTAATTTAGTAATCAAATCTTGTGACAAATATGTATTTACCTATATAGTCAGTCATACAGGCATCTACTCGCATAGTCAGTGTTGCGTAATGACTCAACCTAAGTTACAAGCCACTGTAACGCAGTTACTATTTTTGAGTAACGCCATGTAGTATTGTTGTTGTCTTGTTTATTATTTCAAGTAAATAACACAAATGTAATTCATTTACTATTTAAAAGTAATTTGCATAAATTAAAGTGATATTATTGACCCGAGTCGTAATGCATTCGAGTAAAAGTATATTTAAATATTAGTACTCAAATATTTTTTTTTTCATTTTTGTATTTGAGTAGTATTCAAATACTTTTTTACGGTGTTAAAAACTAATTTACTTCAAATAATTTTATATTTTATATTTACGTCATACCTGTATTCTTTTATAAAGAATTAAAATATCACATCTCACAAATGATACGGTGCGTATCCGTAAGGGGGTACACCGTAGCTCAAATAAGATGACTTCAGTGGTAGGTCACTAAATAATCTGTTTATCGATAATACGAAATAGATACAAATAAGATTTATTTATAATAGGTGCCGAGGGCGAGTCGTCCGGGTGCTTGCCCGTCACGGTCGTATAATATCTCGGTGTGGCTGTAATAATCGACGGCGCCAGTCACGAGTTGTCGTTATTCACAGTGGGTCGTCGTGAGTATGCCCCGTAGACCGGTTTTGTGTTCGGTCGGCGGTCGGTGCTTGCTCCGGCGGTGGTAGTTTGGCGGGTCGTTGTCGTCGGCGTCGCCGTTTCCAATGGATCGGCGTTCTCTTGAATGCTTGCTTTGCTTTGCTTTGCTTTGTGTTTATGTACCTCTGTTTCAAGCTGTTGCTTCTTAGAGGGAGATGGGGATGCTTAGTGATGGTTTATTAATGGTTTAGTTTGGCTTCCGGAGCTTTATTGGTTAGGTTTATATGTTCAGCGGTCTTGTCTTAGCTCGTTGTTTCACAGAATTTTCGGAGGTAATTTTCATTGAGTAGTCGAAGTGCGATTCTTTTAGGTTTTCTTTTAATTTCTTGATTTGATTTATTATCGTTTCTCTAATCGTAGTAAGTCTTGAAGATTCTCATATAGTCGTGTTGTTTACGAACCACTCGCTTCCTGTGATTTGCCGGAGAGTGGAGGACTGGAGACTTTCCATTTTTTGCCAGCTGTATTTGAAAATGTTAGCTGCCCATGATGGTGCCGCATATAGCAGTATTGGCTCGATGTAAGTTTTGTAGATGTACAGTTTGGTGCTTAGCGGGATGGCGTTTTGGTTGTTGAGTATGGGGAAAAGTTAATTGCATGCTACTTTAGCTTTTCCGATTGCTTATTTGACGTGCTTTTAAAAGTTTAATTTGTCATCTATTGTCACTCCTAAGTATTTGGCTGATTTCTTCCATTTTATTTCGGTGTTACCAATTTTCAGTTTGTTGGATAATCTTGTTGACTTGTTCGATATTAAGATCGCAGTTGTTTTTGAAGTATTGATGGTTATTTTTGAACCAAGGTTCAGAGAGGTTGATTTATTTTTGAACATGGTTAGTGGCGAAATTGTTGTTGCAGCTAGAAGCGTAAAAGCAGGTGTCATCCGCGAACTGGGCCGTTTTAACGGACTCGAGTTGAAGCATGTCATTTATGTAGGCGATGAACAGTTGGGGCGAAAGACTGGAGTCTTGGAGGACCCCTGCCTTAATTTCTCTAATCGAGGACAAAGTGTCTTCAACTCTTATTTGAAAGGTACGTTTTGTAAGGAAGGATTTGATTATATTTACCAACTGATGACGTACTTCCAGTGTAATTAATTTGTAAATGAGGACTTCTTGCCAAATTCTATCAAAGACATTTTCTAGGTCGAGGAATACCATAGTTGTTTTTGTCTTTTATTTGTATTGGTGACGACACTATCTATTACTTTATTGAGTTGATCATAAGTACTGTGGTGTTCTCTGAATCCGAATTGTTCATTCTTAATTTTTGGTGCGAAGGCGATTTTCAGTGAGTCTAATAGCAGAGACTCGAATGTTTTACACAAATTGTTTAGAAGCGCTATTGGTCTGTAATTAGTTGGCTTTTTGATGTCCTTTTGGGATCATTATGAGAGTGGTGCTTCCATTTTGCGGGGAAGTATTCCGCCCGACAACAGGAATTGAAAAGGTGTGTAAGGAAAATCATTACTTTTTTGCCAGAGTGTTTGAGGCATGAGTTTGATATCTCATCGGGACCTGGGGCTTTATTGCAGTTTAGTTTTTTGATTTTATTCTAAGTTTGGGCCAGTGTATAGAAAAGTTTTTTGGGGTACAATTCGTTGCTATGTTGTTCCAGGGTTTCCTTTACTATTTCTTCCATGAAGTCGGTGTTGAAGTCGGAGTTGTGGAGAATTGTTCTTCCATTGCTTTGGAGAAGATTTCGGCTCTAGAGAGTGCATTGAAAGCCATTTGACCATTATCGTCTTGATGAGGGTGGTTTGCGGTTTTCTTCCTTAGGAGTCCTCGACTTAATTTGTACAGCCTTTGCCATCCTTTTGGGGTTTGATCGATTTTTTCCAGGAATTCTATCCATTCGTCCTCTTTATGTTGGGTTAGGAGATCTTTCACTTGAATAGTTTGGCGGTTGAGCATGGTTTTTACATTTGGGTTCCTACTTCTTTGCCAGAGCGTTTGTAGTTTTCGTTTTAAGGAGAATTCCCGTTGAATATTGTTTGGTAGATCTTTTTTCGGGTCTGACGGAAGGAAAGTTTCTGTGCTTAGTTTGTACGCCTCTTGTATGGTGTTTGAGAAGAGGCTGATTACGTCGTCTATTTGTTCGCTGTTTTCAAGTTTAGTGGAAAGCCTTAGCTCGGTGTTAGCCATAATTTCTGTAAACGTTCTAGAGTTTGTGTTGGATTTAAGCTTGGGGGGGGGGGGGTAAGTCTAGAGAAGAAGCATTTTTGATGTCGAATAAAATTGGGGAGTGGTCGGAGGATAATTGTAAACTTAGGTTTTGAAGGGAGTAGTTCAGATTTCCTGATTTTAGTATGGCTATATCAAGTACATCGGGGCAGAATTGAGGGTTGTCTGGAAAAGAGTGGGCGAGGTAGGAGCGTCAATTATTGTATCGAGCCTGGTGAAGATGTAGTTTTCGAGTGTGATTTCAGATGAGTTGTTTTTGCTACTGTTCCATAATTTGTGTTTCGAGTTTACATCTCCTGCTATTATTGTGTTGCAAGGGGTGTCTAGAAAGGAGGTTAGGCCTGCAACTTCTAGTTTTCCTTTAGGTTTTTTATAAGCAGCTGATAGTCTGGTTTCTTTGTTTCCTATTTTGAGATGAATTGTAGTATTTTCTATAGATATGGTGGAGATTTTTACCGGGTAGTAGATGAGTTTCCTATTAATTATTATGGCGGTGCCTCCGCCTGGATGGTGGTTATTTATTTGTGGACGGTTGGTTATGTATGTGAGGAAGTTTGGAAAATTTGGAAGTTGGTAAGGTGAGTTTCATTTAGTAGAAGTATATTTATTTTCTTCTCTTGGACGAGATGTAGCAGTTCGAGGCGTTTCCGATCTACGCCTCGACAGTTCCAGAACATGATTCTTGTGTTATTCATATTGCAGTTGAACAAGAAAACAGTCGCAAAATGCTTCGAAAACATGTTAGAAGCTTCTAAAATGTCGGTACTATACTTATCTTCAAAGCTAACAATACAGGGTACACCCGAAGAAGTTCGATTTTTTCTTATGAATTTCCAGAAAGAGCGAGGTTCTTTTAAAAAAGATGATTCTGCACGGGAAATATAGTTACGATATCACTTTTTAGATAAATGCTTATAACGAGCTTGAACAAAGGGGAAATGCTTGATAATCAGATAAAGTTTGGGTGGATTTATATTTAGAATGAGCTCTTATTTTCATACAAAACTAAATCTTTAAGTTCCTTTGTAAACCAACGTGGAAAGCTAGATTTTTGAGGAGAGACTTTGAGTACACTTTGGGTACAAAATTGAGAATTGTATATTTTATCTATTTAGTATTTTAAAGAGGTCATTTTTCAACTTTCTTTATAGTTTTAATAAATAAGGAAAAACTACCAAAAATTTACGAAAAATATTACAAAAATATGATCTATTAAAATCCAGATTTATTATTTATTGATAATTTCAAAAATAAACAGTTTAAAATCTTTAAATTTACATTTAATATGTAATTTGGTATAATATTCAAGTTTATAAGATTTTTTAAAAAATATTTGGAATTTTGGACTATTTAAAGACATTTTAAATTTCGAGGTTTTCGAGTTCTCAAAGGAGAAATTTGAGTTTTGAACCTGATCTTTCTGTTCTAGGTTAAATATACGTTGATCTAATTAAATTAAAAAAATATCTCGAAAATCCGTAGTCACAATTTTTGTTATAGGTATTTCAATTTTTGAACAAAATTATACATTTTGAGATAAATAAGTCCAAATAGTTGGTAAAATGAGATTTTAAGAACTGAAAAATGTAATATAACGTTGATCGGGCATAACAATTAACTATATTTAAAAAAATCGACGGGGAAAAATTTATTTTACATTCTAAGTGTAGCGACGAAGCTAGTGGTTTCACAATGTTGTTTATTTATTTATTTTTAAAATTACCCTAAATAAAATGTACTGAATGTGTGATCGTGCTCAAAACACGGACCGATTTAAGGATCAGTGGCCAGAGCCACACGATAAATAGAAATATATACATTTAGTTTTAATGTTTGTTAGGTAGTTAACCTAACGTACCTCACTCTTTTTGTTACGTAGGTAGACAACCCTAGTTCCTTACGCCGTAACGATAGGTGATAGGTAATTTTATTTACGTGTTACGCGCAATCGCATAACATGCAACGATGACGATAAGGGAACAAAACACAATGAGCGGACACAACTGTAATATCATAATTATTATACATAGAAATAAACAAACCTTAGACAATAAAAAATAACGCCGCACAGTATATAGGCCAGTGTGACAATTTAATATAAATATTAAAACTAAACAGATGACTACTCAAAATCGATATATGACATATATCGAACTCGACTAAACTAATTCACGATCTTACCCGAAATACAGGACCAATAGAAATGCATTTCTTAATAAGCGGGGACAGAATGCATCGGGGTCATAGGGACTATAGAGCGTTTTCCAGTAGCGGAGCAGCTTTTTTTTCTTTCTCTCGTAACATAAGTTTAAACATATTTAATAAATTAATCACGCGGGTCGCGGATACACAGCATTTTTCTATTTCTTTCCTTCTATTTTTGTCGATAAATTTCACTGGCCAAACTCGTGGTAAAGATTTTTTTGTCTTTGGTCTTTGTTGTTCTAAATTTTTTTTATCGAATCGATTTAAATTTTATGCACGGACAATACTTAAAATAAAAATTACACTTAGCTGTTGGTCGGCGACTGATCAATGTGAGTCTGATGTCCGGTGACCAACACAACTCGACGACATGGACAGCCGGTATCGGTCTGAACCTGTGAAACCAGATTCTGGCACTAATCCCGATCTCGGGCGATTATAATATGGTGTACCCACCAAACACGCTGAATTGCAAGATGCGCTGAAACGCCAAATCGACGGTGAAATGGCCAGAAGTGTCAATAATGGTAGGTAATCGATTAATAGTTGATGATGAATTAGTAAAATAAATGACTCGCACGTCAAGTAAAATTGATTTTTATTCTTATTTAATAGTGACACGAAAAAGACACGTAAAAGATCTTGCGAATAAGGGTAACAAAGAAAACAAGTTATTATTTTTAACACGGTAACAACGAAGTAATTATTTCAATATATATACTTTTGCCACAATGGTGAACGAAAACAAAAGAGAAAAATATAAACACGACAGTTTATGTTTAGGTACATTTTACAGTTTAAGCAAGCAACACCTACTGAAGTTATAGGAGCATATTTTTATACATCAAGTCGTTGCTTGAATATACCGCAGAAAATCAATCGTATCTGAAATTCCGTCTTCTGCCTTTTGCATGTTTGATTTTATATACATATTGATTAAATGTTTTGCATTAATAAATGGCGGCATCAATCCATGTCGTCCCCCAATGCATTAATTTTGATATTGTAGGTAATTTAATTATTGGATATATCGACTTTAATAAAGAAACACGATAAGGAAATATTTATTCGTCAATGGTACTAAACTAACCTCGAATTTCTTCGTCTATTTGATGAGATTCCCGAATAAAAATTCCGATTTAAAAATAGTTGGACAAAAAGCCCCGACAAAAGTCCGAATTATATATTTTTATTATTATTTTAAAAATGTAATTTAAATTTATGGTAATTATTTTTATTTTATTTTAATTTTACTTATATAATAAAAAAATGTATTGTACCTATAGTTAATTTTTTTTATTGATTTTTTAAATTTATATTTCAATTTATTTTGGTGTGATATTAATATATAACTAGATTTTCATCATTATAATGTCTTAATTTTTAATTTAATCAAACATTTTTTTCCCCATATATTTTAATACGTAATACGTACCATAAACTGGGATAAAATATTAGCCCAATTTCCGTATTTTTTTCGAATATTAGGCTAATTATTAGCCAAAACCTTTTTATAAAATTGTACATAATAATTTTTTTACTCAAATAAGAAAGTATTAAAGGTAAGTAAAGGAAAATTAGTATTTCAAGTACCTATTTATTAAAATATAACAAATATAATTTTTACTACGAATTCGATGTATTATTTTATATTTTATTTTGATATATATAGTTAAAAATTGGGTCCGGACTTTTTGTTCAACTATTTTTAAATCAGACTTTTTGTTCCCGGACTTTTTGACCGATTTACCATTTGTTGAAGTCCGTGTGAACTGCAAGTGGTGTGTATCATTTTAGTATACAAAGATTTTGAGAACTGAACCGGCATTAACTATATAAGGATTTAACTACGTCCGATAAAATTAGAAAGACGTTATTGTATATAATATATCTAAGCCATAAAATCTCTAATTTTAGATTCTGAGCGTAGCGAGGAAGCTTATGGTTTTACAATGATGTTTATTTTTTATTTTTTTTTCTGTAAACACTTTTTCTACCAGAAGGAGTGCTCCGATCTTTACACTTATACCTGGTTTCCGGTAGCAAATTGCATGTCGTTGGTACTTTTAAGAGGTCATTTTTCGATTTTCATAATGGTTTTTTAATGCGTAAGCAAAAACTACCAAAAAATTACGAAAAATACGATTTTGTAAAATCCAGAATTTTAATTTCGTCGTAATTTCGAAAATAATGACTTTATA
>JAIPRL010008726.1:0-19552 GCA_025469235.1 Pemphigus obesinymphae | reverse complement strand
CGTAATTTTTTGGTAGTTTTTGCTTACGCATTAAAAAACTATTATGAAAATCGAAAAATGACCTCTCAAAAGTACTAACTAGATGCAATTTGCTACCGGAAACCGGGTATGAGTGTAAAGATCGGAGTACCCCTTCTGGTAGAAAAAGTGTTTACAGAAAAAAAAAAATAAACATCATTGTAAAACCATAAGCTTCCTTGCTGCGCTCAGAATCTAAAAACTGTGTTTTATAAAAAGTACAAGTATGTAGTCGATTATTAATAATATAAGTACGGTAGTAGATAATAAGCCACTATCTTCATAGTAAAATAATTATTAAAATAATCAAAACTAAAGTTTTGTTAAATATAGGTAATGAATATTGATTATTGAATATTATATAATTAATATTATAGTATTATACCAAAGTTTTAAATTTTGTAACATCGGATACAATATGCGTAACATTATAAACATTCGCATACCCGTGCATTATGCGCTGTGATTGAACCAGATATATTATAATCTCCCAGAAAATTGTGATTAGCTGTCGGTTTGTTATCGACTTGGGTGTAATACATTTTGTAAGCGCAAGCTATATCGATAAAGACTTTTACAAAATCATAAATTCGATACATTTAAGAACTTTCGATAAGAAACACTTATCGAATTAATTCATGAAAACAGTATCGAGTTACAGAATAGAGCTACAGTAAAAACATCTTAGTGCCAACCTCATTTGCTACCTAGGAGTCGAACCGGGGGACCTTGTGCGTCAAAATACCCATTTCGCTCACTCGACCACAGTTAAATCCATTTTATAGATGAATGTAGTATAAATAAATGATAATACATATACTGAATCATAATTATCAATAGATAAACACAGAGAACAGACGCAGAGTTAATAATTAAGAAAAAAAAAGAACAATATCGAGTTAAAATAAAATAATTCTGTACATCACGATGACACGATTCAACATGATTCGACACACTAGAGAATTATATTGTTATTAAGAATAATATTATTATATTTACCAAATCAGTTTAGTATCATATAATATTATACACTCGACATTTTTATAACAGAATTATTTATTTTCGCATATGGATCCTTTCTATATTTACCATAATCTTCAAAATAAAAAAAGATTTATTTATTTTCTATTCACTTAAAAACCAATAGGTATATATTATGTAAATATTCGTGATTTAGAACTATTTCGTTTTTTTTTTTTAGTCATAAAACTACCATATAAGCTTATAAGATTGACCATTTAAATAGTTTTTCCAAGTTAAAAACAAGTAATTTTTAGTAACAGTGTAACTATAGAATAAAAACACACAATTATTTTTATTATTATAATTATACTATTATAATAACTTCGTGCAGAAAATTTAAAATTTACGATTTCACAAATAAGAATTCGTATGATGTACAATAGATAATTTAAATTATTATAAAAGATTGTATTAAAATCACATGGAAATAATATGTAATAATAATATAAATAATTAAATTAAATCAAATTAATGGTTTGTTTTTATTTACTGTTATTATGTAATCATTATCGATTATCATAATCACCATTTGCCCAATTTTTACAATAGTTCAATGCACTGATGATATCTGTAAGAAAAAATGTATAAATAACTGATTTTTATATTATTCGCATTTTTTTATCAAATATTTTTTAAAGAAAACATTAATGATTAATAATGAAAAGTTGATAAAATCACATAAGAATTTTTTGTAAGTTTTACCTATATAAACATTTTTCAAAAATTATATTCTATACAATATATAATATATATATAATAATATATATATAATGTATAACATAAAAATAAATTCAATTATAAATAATACATAATTTTTAATTATAATGTTAAATATTAATATATTTACATAGATTTTTGGTTAGATTCCAGAACCTCTTAGTAAGAGCTAAAATATAACAAATAATACGTATTAAATTTTCGTTAAAAATATCTATGAGAGAGCTCATTCAAATATCTATTTCAATATTTCTACAATCCGTGATATCATGAATTTAATTACTTCATAATCTGAAATTATTCATCGGAAACAAAAATAAACATGTTTAGATTATTTTTTAAATATACCTATTCATTAAAAATATATACATTATATTAATGGAAGATGGAAAGATGATATTATAGTATTAAAAAGTAAATGGGTACACATTTTTAAATTATTTAAAATATAAAACGGATTTCCTGATTAAAATGTCTCTGATATTTGAATATCTTGATATTTCCTGAGATATAGCCATGTTCACCATAAATAATCAGCTTATATTATAATTTATTATGATTTATGAGTCCGTAGACAAAATTTAAAGTAATTACTGTCATAATCATAACAACAATGCACGACATGAATTAAAAATTTTCAAATTATAATTATGTTCATACAAAAACATAAAACAATATTAATATAAAATATTAACACTTACGGTTCAATTGTGTTTCCTCTTTAAATATTTAAATACATAATTAGGATTTATAAAATAATGTACTTAATTTATGATTAAAATATACTTTAATTTATAAAGTGTTTATAAAACCAAGTTTTAAAATTTTCCTCTATCATATTATATCTGACATTATAGAAACAATAAAACTAGTTGGTGATTATTATAACCGTAATCAAACCCGTGCATAATTTAATAGGTTACCTAAATAAAATTTAAAACCGGTTTATACATTTCATGTCATTGATAAATATCTGCAGTTATTATATTTTACCGAAGTCGTTTTTACCGAGGATATTTTTGCTTCAAATTGAATATACATTTTACAATTAAGTATACTGCGTTTATTATGACAGGGACTAGGTATGTGTTTAAGATTGAAAATCTATTATAGATTAAATGAACTAAGATCTAAAATGATTCGATGACCATATATGTGAACATTCATTCATTTAACTTGAAATATATATTATATGCACAAAAATATGTAAGTATTTATGAAAAGTATATTAGCAAAACTCGATTAATTCAGATATATTTAATAATTGTAAACATTTGTCAATTGTTCCATATAAAAATTATATATAAATACAACTTTTTATTATGACTTTATGACTATTACGTCTCTCTTAGCGATATTGAAATACGTTTACACTCTATAACTACAACTTCTCTCTTTGTAATCAGAGAATCAAAATTTATAGAAAATATGAAATATGAGAATATTCACTATGCCGTAGTATAGTTTTTTTTAGTTGATTTTTTTTTTTTTTTAATTTTAAAATTTAATGATTTTCAATCACGGATTGTAGGCTTAAAAAACATATTGAAAAAAATTCCACGCTCAAGTACAGTATATGTTCTCATATTTCATAATTTGTATATATTTCAACTCTGCGATTATAATGAGGAAAGTTGTAGTTATAGAACGTGAACGTGATTTTTAACAAATTTTGTGATAATACAACTTTAAAAAATGGTACTCACACATGAATATTTTAAAATTACTTTTAAAACATAATTAAATAGTTTTAAATTATTAGATTTTGAATTTTTCTTATAATTTCATAAAAATTGTTTAAACAAAACTCTTTAAAAATCAGGTGTGTAGCCAACCCGCATTTTCGGTCTTCGTCTATCTAATTGGCAATATAGCAAAATTATAACGCAAAATTCAAATTATGGTATTTTGGTTAACTTTAGAGCTTAAATGCCTAAAATTTAACGAGAAAAATAATTTCGTGTGAATCTCGTTAGGTTTTTTATAAAATATTGTCTGAAAAAAGTTACGGCATTTTTAGTTTTTGATATATCTAAGTAGCTTCAACTTTTTTGTCAGATGATATTTTACAAAAAACCCAACAACGTTCACTCAGAATTATTCTCCTCTTTAAATTTGTTAATGGATATTCATACTATAAATTTAACCCAATAACCAAAATTTGAATTCTGCGTAATGTGATTTTGCTATATTATCCGTTAGATAGACAGAGAAAACAAATGCGAGTATAGCAATTTATTATTTCTACAAATTACACTCATTGCTTTGGAGTTCCGGATATCAATATCCGATAAGTTAGTGTTATATAATAAACTTAGTTTAGTTTGTCGGAAAAAAACAGTTCCTATATTAGATTTAATAGTATTTTAAGAAGTTGATGGAAAAGCATCATTATTGAGGAATTGAATGCCGTCTACTAATATATTAATACAATAATTATTAATTTTCTAATTAAACTCAAGAACCTACATATTATAATATTAATTATTTGAGAAAAATTACTTACTTCCTATATTTTCAATAACTTCTTTAATTATAGAATCTAAATATAAGTATAAATGCGTTAGAAAAATAATATTTTATTAAAAATTTACTAAAATAAACCTATAAACCAATTTATAAACTTTTCAACTAGCAACAATCGCAGCTTGAATGAAACTCATTGCAGATTAAGATATATAGAAAATGTGCAAAACTAAAATTATTAACTTCATTAAAAAACTGTTCGTTAGACTACTTCATACTTGCATATTTTAAGGATGTAAACAATATTAATTTATATTTTTAGTCAAATTAAAATTGATTAATCAATTTGCATTTCAAATATTGAAATTTATAAATAGAATATATATTTTAATCTTAATTTAGCCATAACATAGCTGATAGTAGTTATACTGCCATAGAAAAAGGTAAATGCTTAAAGAAGCATAAAAATGTTACCTAAAAAGATATATACATATCAAATACGCCACATACATTTTATATAATATTAATAAATTTATATAAATTGGAAACTAATAATTATTATAAACCCAATATACAAAAAAAACCCTTTACCTAAACTTCATATATGTAATTCAACAACTATATTGTCATCCTCAGCTTAAATTGATAATATATACTTCGAAAGTTGACATTATTAATTATTTTTGGATACATCTAGATACCGGGTAGGGTCATAAAGGAGATATCTACTTCATAAAAAGAACGTTTTCATTAATTGGATACATATAATTTATATAAATTAATTAAATGCATATTAATGTATATATACAAATAAAATTAAAAATATTAAGGATTCTTACTTCTACAAATTCACTTGGATTTACTGGAACTATAAATCAATAATTGTAATCACTAAATAGTTTTCAGCAACCTTGCCAATACAATTTATTATGAATAAAAATAATTGCTTGATATTAAATTAATGGATTGTTTTATATTTACTTAAATTATTATAATCTCCATCCACCCAGTTTTCACAAAATTGCGTTGGCTGAACTATAACTGCAAGCAAAAATGTATGTAATTCATAGTTTAGCTGATATTTACATTATTGGCATTTTTATTCCAAATATTATTCAGAGACCAAACATTAATAATTTCATGAATAGTTGAAAGAATCCCATAAGACATTTTTGTAAATTTCTTGGAAACATTTAAAAAAATTATGTACTGTTCAATATATTATAGGTATCTAGATTCTAGAATAATATAGTCAAGAGGGGGTGATTAGGTGGTCCAAAGTGGAATCGTTGGACAGGGCTTATGTATAATATAATATACAGGTGCCTACACACGTTCGGTTTTTCCTTCAAACCAACTGATCAGTTCCGGACTGTTCGGTTAAAAATTATCGTGTGTAGACGAAAACTGAAGGTACAATCAGTCCCTCATGAACTGATCAAGTCATTCTTGATTTTTCATTGGAGCAAACGAACGTTGAATCTTTATCACCATGCTTATCATCTTATTGAATCATAATAAAACTAATTTTTTTAGATTTTTCCATTTAAATTTCATTTTTATTATATTATAATTGTATTTTATTGTGTTTGAATGTATTTTTTCTTTTTCATTTTTAAATATAGTATAACACGTATTATATACTTAATATAACACGTACAGTAAATACATTTGACACGTAACAATAAACGTATTATAATTTCAGAAAAAGAGTGACGGGCATTAACTAAACAAAAGTGGGGCGGTTAATTACTTTCTGGGCGGGCGTCAACTAAACACGTACCAAATAGTATATCATTTATACTTTGATAGTTATTTTATCTGTGAGTTTATAAAAGATCGACTCCAGGAATTGGCCCCAGAAGTTATTGGGGATTTTATTTCGCTGTATGAAAAAAAAACTTGCTTGTGGAAAATAAAATCGTCGAAATACAACGACAAAAATAAAAGAAACGATGCATAATATGATACCTTATTATTAAAACTAAAAAGAAATAAATAAATTGATATTTTATTTTTTAATCCATTTCACACGGTTTTAGTTTGTTTTTTTTTTTATTATCTTTAACTTTTACATAACATGCAGTAGTAGTTGAAATGAAATAAAGATCCTCTGTAATCAACACCATGTTAAAATATGTCAAAAATATATTTGAAATAATGACAATTATGTCGTCATATAATGTTTTTCGTTCAACCGAAATTGAACGGAAAAGTGAGCGTGTGTAACCACCTTCAAACACAGACTTAATTGAAGTCTTTCGTGTTCAGTCCAAGTTTGAACGAAAAACTGAACTTGTGTAGGCACCTTATGAGGGTATATATGTACAAAATTCACAATAAATTTAGTTATTAATAAATAATAGTAGGTACATAATAATTTTTAATTACTATATTTAATATTAATACTTACATCGTTCTCTGTTTAGATTCCAGAACAGAAGAGTAACAGCTAAAACATAACAAATAATACTTTATATGAGATTATCATTCATCTGATTAATATGTGCTATGAATTTTTTTTTTTTGTAAAATGATAATATTAAAAACAGTGATCTATATAGAATGAATAGTATATTGTGGTATTGCGGTATTGTGCAAATTTAAGACATGTTATTAAATTATTATCTATATCAATATACTTCGCACGTCAAGTATGTATGACTGACGGTGGATATATTGAATGAGAAAGCAACGATAAATCATTGCGTTCCATAAAAAACAATTATTATAATCAGAGTTTTACTATAATCGTAGTCACCAATGTATAATATATAATATATTTTATATATAACAATTTGGATTATATTGACATTCATACTCTTATAATAATATTGACTACAATATTTACATTCTGTATTATCATAGCGTAATATAAATATTTATATTTTAAAATAATTTTCTTTTCGCAACATATAAATAGACGTAAAATATTAACACTTACGGTGTATTTCGTACTCATCTTAAAATACTTAAAAAAACTTATTTATGTAAAATTTTTCAGTCAGTGATACAATATTTCTATTATATGGAGAATTGTACTTAAATAATTTATTCTTAATATTGTCAATAATTCTGAAATACAATACGTCAAGTGCACAGATCTAATAAATGATATAATTATGATATTATGATATTAATAAATAAATATAGCCTGGGATGGAAACGTGTTTTTTACAATAACTCGGTAAAAGCTAGTTTTATAATATTTATCTACCCTATAACTGATATTATATAAACAATTCAACTAGTTACTCATTGCCAAAACTGTGATCAAATCCGAAAATAGCTTAACGGTTGCTTAAATAAAATTAAAGACCGCTTTTTTAATTTCATGTCGCTCATACATTCCTGTAGTTGTGATATGTATATGGTGGTGAATTTTTTCTAGAGATATTTTTACCAACCCCTATCGTTCATCTCACAGTCTCTTGAAATATAAAGACTATAACCCCATGTAGAACGTAGGTACATAAATATGACGCAGACTGAGCCATTATCCGATTCTCTTTTTTATCAAATCCAAAAGTATATTTCACAAATGAGTGTACTGCTTATATAATGACAGTGATCCGGCTAGTATACCTATAGTATAATGACCTAAGGTCTAAAAGAATTTGATGACCACATAGGCGAAAATTCATTCATTTATTTTTGAACTATTATTTATACTGTTAAAACAAAAATTTGTAAGTATTTATGAAAAGTATATTAACAAACTATATTTTTTATGTAATTCAGATACATTTAATACTTGTCAAAGTTGGTCAATTGTATTCCTAATAAATTATTTATCAATCTTATAAGCTTTGTATTACGACTTTATTTATTTATTATAAATTATAATCAAAGCTTTAAATATACGGTTATCAAAGGCTGATAAGACAGTGTTATACAATAGGCTTTTAGTTCACCAAAATAAAGGCATTATTGTAGGATTGGACGCCATCTACTATTATATTAATATAATAATTGTTTTTTTTTCTAATATTTTTATTAAATAATCTACATACCTAAACATTAGACATTTGGGGAAAATCACTTACCGATATTTTCGAAAGTATTTTTAATTTGTGAATCTAAATATTTAATTTAATTATTTAAAAATTTTATTGATGTTTTTTTTTTTTTTTATTAAAAACACCGAATTAATAACTAGTACGTATCTTATTATAAAATAAAATAGAAGCGATTTTGTTTATCCCCTTCAAAATGTTCGAATCGACTAAGAATATATTTTTAAACCTTCTTTAGATGTTCTATTGTCAGTGAAATTAAAAAATTTAGGAATTTCCAATTTTACCTTAATGAGTCTTTCCTTCAATTTTCACCACATGAAAATTAAAAATCAATTTTTATTTTAAAATAATTTTTAAGTTCTAGATCTGAAATCTATACACATGATTAAAAATCCAGTTTCCCAAATATTTTCCAAAACCTATGAATTTTTTTAAATTTATGTTATGTCAATATTTACTAAAATGGCATAGGCTTCAATTTATGTATAATTTTATCACCAGGTGATAACTAACCTTTAAAATATTGGAATCAATTTCGGATTTTTCAAACAATGTACAGATGATGTACCTATACTATCAACTAAATTCAATATTTGAGACTTCCCAATCTTAATTCTTAATTAATATTCTTAATTCCCATTTTCTCCAAAATTGACCTTTGGAAAAATTAAAAAAATAATTATTGAGATTATTTTTTAAGTACGTATGTATGTATGTATATACATACCTATGTATAAGTATTTTGTTATTTTTCTTGAATCTGTACATAACTGAATTCTGGCATACACATTCTTATACACTTTATAAATGGTGATTTTTCTTCAAGGAAACTACTGATAAAAATCAAAAACTGACTTTTTAAAAATACCAACTAGAACTGATTTTCTATATATATAGCATACATACTCTGAAACTCCAAGTCGACTTCTGGTCAAAAATTTGCTCACAGATAAAAAATAAAAGTAAAATAAGTAAAATATGTACCTAATTAATGATCTAGTCAATTATATAAAAAAAAAAAATAAAGCACTAAATTAAAATTATTCAATATATTAACGAAAAAACCTTTACGCATAAAATAGAGAATGTAAAAAACAATTATAAATATCAATAACATATGATAACAACAGTGTATAGTTATACTAGAGTATAATCGTAAATTAAATTATATTATATTTAGGAAAAAATCACTTACAGACTCGATAGAAGTTGCATTTCCAAGGTGTTACCTCATTTATATAATTATTATAATATTAATATAATACAATACAGAATATTAATGTAATGAATAATATTTAATCATTTTTAATTTTAAGCAACAATTAAAAATAATTAATTTCAGTTGTTTCTGATGTATTTAGCTGTTTTATGTTGCGTAATAGTTTGGTCGTCAATAAATGTCTACGTTCATTATTTTGATTAGGTACGTATTTTAGACATGTTATCTAATGTATTGATAACTAAATAAATTATACTTACACTGGGCCGTAAAAATATTTTCCATATCTTCACATAGAGCATCTATGAATATTATTTCAATTATTAATACCACAGTTGTAGACAGGACCGTCACAAAGAAATATTTATAAATATTATTATTAATTTTTAATTATATCTGTTTTTATATTTTATATTCTAATATTAGGTATATATTATTCAACTAATTTTCCAAATAAACATCAGACCTTGAAAATATATCGAAAAATTGCCGGCTTAGTTTCTTAAGGGGTGGGGGGGTATACTACTCCCTCCCCCATAACCCCATCACGTCTGCTCTAGTTTTAGAAATAATGGTTGGGCGATAGCCTAAGATGGGCTGTTGTTACAATCGTTGAATGCGTTTTTCTCACTATATTATGATGTAAATATCTAAGTAGATGTTCGCGAATTAATGTATAATATAGAATATGGAACGAACGTCTGATAAGTGATAACCAGACCTTCACGTGCCACGGCTAGAGTTCTAGCGCAATCTAGTATTTTATAAACGTAAAACACGTTTAATAAGACTATTACCAGAACATAATATCTTTGACAACAATTCTATAACACTATATTATGTGATATTACTGTCTTATAAAACATAATATAATAACATAATATTATAATTCATTTTTTTTATACCAATTACTACTTAAAACACTAAGTGTCTAACCGTTCCGTGATAAGACTCAAGAAAAACAGTGATAAAACACTTCGTTCCGCATTTTATAGACTTATCTTAATTCATGATTACATTATAACTACAATATTCGATTTTAATACTCTACGCGTACAATATGACGTTTCTAGTATCAGTTAATTCACATATGACGCGAATACAATACGATTCAAAAATTATCAATATTGAATAAACAAATTCATTTCCTTATTGTATATCTTATAGTGGGGACAGTTGACCAGCAATACGATGTCTATAAAAAAAGTTTCGAAGTTATTAAAAGATCTTACATTCGAGATTTACGGATATCGGGCCTCTTTTCTTTCGTTGGTGTATTGTTATGAATTTTATAATCTGTGTTATTTTTAACAATTAATCGAATTTTATTCTTTCTTTTTCACGATAACCCTTATCTATATACAAGCTATTTCAATCATATGGCATATTCTTTTCCAATGCTTTGTCTACTTTTGTTTACGTTTGAATTGAAAACTTCATGAATCTATTGCAATTCGCTACCTAATTGTAATTATTATTAGACACACGTAACACACTGCAGACGAACTAGGCAAACGAAATATTTATTTGTATAATATTTGCTTACAAACTCCTCGTATAAGATTTTATCGATGTAACACAATTGATTGTTTGGTAACATTTATCGAAATTATTTTTCTCCTACTCGTTTCTCGACGTGGACCTTCTAGAACTTAACCAATGAAAGATATATAAAAATAAAAACCCAATTTCTACAAAATAATTTGTTCTTATTTTAACAAACGCGGATTTCGAAATGAATGTTTTCATCTTCAGTGTTAAACAACTTCAATATGTGTGAAAAAGATATCAGAAAAAATACAATAAAAAATTGACGAAAAATAGTGGTTTGAGTTAAGGTTATTTTCTCATAAATCCGAAAATGGTGATTCTAAACATTTGAAAATTTCACGTATGTTTTTTATTTAAGGTTAAAAAAAATTCAAATACGATTTAAATAAAGACAATTTATTAATTAAAACTTAAAATTGTACCAAACCAATGTTTTAATATTAAATTTTACAACTCTCATGATCTATTCTGTACTTTGTTTTTATGTGGTATTTCTGTTAAAGACTGTTAACCTTTTTGTCAGGTATACTTGTGCCAAAATATTAAACTTCAAAACATTTTTAATTTTCAAATAAATATCCTAAAATAATCCAAAAATAAAACCACCATATTAAACTGGACAGTGTTTTTTTTATATTGCTGTTATAAAATTAGGAAAAAAGTATAAATATAAAAATATGTAGGTAATGTTGAAAAAGTTATATTGTCACACGATTTTCTGGTTTTTTTTTCATGTTTAATAATAACATTTTTCTATGTAATGCAAAATATTCTAAAAATATCAAAATTAAGTGTATTAAAGGCTAAAAAATTTGAAAAATTCAAAATTCAAAAGAAATATTTTAAATAAGTAGTAGTATTTACCAAAAAAATGAATATTCTCTTGAATAAACATTGATATAACCTAATATAACAAGTTATTTAAATACATCAATTTACTAGTCATCATTTATTAATATTTCTTATTATTGATATATTCTATGTACCTATTATGTTTATTAATTATAATATTTTTTTGTATTCATTTTTTGTTTTTTATTATTCATTTCTAACCTTATTATGACTAACGGTCGATGATACGGCTAATGAAAATAATTTGAAGCAAACATTTAAACCATAGAATAAAGAATCGTTATCTTGTGATTTAAACATATTTTCCACCAGCTCTAGTATACTACATAATAAAAATATTACTATTGTACTAAAAGTAATGTATGAAACATGCAAAACATTATATCCTTAAAAACCAAAATCTTTGAATGCAGCAATAATTATCAATTAAATCATACATAAAATGCAGACAATTGTAAATTTCAAACTGAATAATTTATAAATATTCCAAGTAACGAAAATTTCATATGTTGAATCACGAAACTAAATTTAAATTTCATGTCATATAATTGTACAGAATATTTTGGTGATACTCAAAAATATTTGAATCAATTTTGGATATAAAAACAGATATTATTTACTATAACAATACTTTTTTTACCAAGTATAACGAAGACAAAATATATATTAAATGTGGCCAATTTTACAAAATTTTTGTTTGAAATTTTAAAAAATAATTTTAAAATGGACGCAATTCCAAAAATTTTTGAGGATATCGAAATTATCGATTTATTTTAAGACAATCGTGGCAAAAAGTAAAAAGTAATTTATAATACATTTTTAAATTACTGCTTTTGTATAGTAATAAAATATTTCTATGTACATTTTTAGCGGCGAGTCTGCACTTAGAGTAATATATACGAATAAAAATAATGAACTAGGGATGTGGTAGAAAATGTTTATTGGTTTAGTGTTTATTCCGCCAGAAGAAGTATCTAATACATTTTTAGAATTGATTTCAATTTGTAAAAATTGAGAATGGTTTTATATTTTCCAACCATATATTGGAAATAAAATTGACAACAATTGCCCATTTCCAACAAATCTGTGAGCTAGTATTCCTTAACCCCAAGGTAAAACATTTTATTTAATAAATAAATAATTAAGAGCAATTTATTATTTACGGGACACCCTTTTATTCCACATTTTTTTTTGATCAAGCTCAATTTTTAACTCTGAAATCGACGGTGTAATCAAAATTTTGCAATCGGACTTAATTTAAACGAAAAAAAATTTAATTACAAACTAAATAAAAATTAAATTGCAAGTACCATAACTTAAATCTGACCGCAAATTTTTTCAAATACTTTTAAAAATATACCCAATTACATGTAAAATCGCCTGTTTTACAAGAAAAAAAAAAGGTCAAAAAAATGGGTGCCTCATAAAATATACTTGTTCCATAATTATAATCATAAATTAATTTTAATTAGTCTTATAATTATTATTTGATTTTGTAGAACTATTAATGCAGCCGGAAGTTTCCATCGCACGTACAATGCTCAAAGTTACTCGTCTCATGCTAATATCCATATACAGTCATTGTCATATTACGTCATATTACACGAAACACATACAGAAACTATTACAAAAGTTAACTCTATTGAAAATAATTAAAAAAATACACAACATAAAAAAAAAATTCTAAAAAAATAGAGTTTAATATTTGGAAATACCTATAACGAATATATAAAGTGTAAAAATAATACAATACAATATTAATAAAATACATATTTATGCCAAATTGGAAAACGGTACCAATGTGTACAATTATAACAGTAATACTAATATAATACATAATTATTTTTAATTTGAAATCATTTAGAGTTTATTATACCTATATATTTTTAACTTATAGTTGATTTTTGTAATGTATAGTTATAAAATTTTATTAATAACGTTTACACGTTTACATTGTGGTAGGTACCTAATAGGTAAGTAAGGTATAGGTTAGGTACCTATTTAATACTGTGATTGTATTAAATTAATTATTATTACAAGGTGAATTGAACTTTTAGATTGCGAAGAACTTTTTTTTAAATGAATAATAAATTTTAAATAATAAATCAAAAATATAATGGAAATTAATTCAAGTGCATGATCCAAACATTGTATTGTTTTAAACTACTCGTATCCAAAAAACTATTAAAGTCTGAAAGTGAAATACACGACAGAGAGCATGAGATATATATTTACGACGATATAGTTTGTAAAAGATAAGAATAATAATTTTCAACTGTAATATATACGACTATATAGACTATGAGTTCGCCAACATCACAGTACATATGTATTAATTGCGAAAGTATACAAGTAGGTACTCTTAATATTTTTTAATAATTTAGTAATTTATTTAATTAATTTTTAGTATTTTTAATAATAATTTCATTTTTTTACAGTTAGTCAACTGTACAAAAATCAAGGGGGGGGGGCCTTTCACCCATTTTCCCTCCACCCCAATGAACGTCTACAGAAGCGTTATTTGATCGTTCGTTTTTATTTTTGAAAAAATAAATGGTTTCGAAACTTTGTACTTACCGCGGTTAAATCGCTCACTTTCGTTAAAAAAGGAACGTGTCTTTTAAATTAACGTGTTTATGGATAGTTGATAAAAACTAAACGCGTTCTTTCTAGACACTTATATTTACATAGCAATTTACATAGCACGGGCCAAAAACTACCCGTTACACAGTTGCGATAATGTCATCAACATACAACAATAAAATTTTTGAAAAATCGTCATTAGTACTCATAGTATTTATTTGGAGTCTATTCGTGATAGTTTTGGCTATATAAAGGTGATAAGGTGTTATCCATTCGGAAATATATTTCTTCTTTCAATTTGTTCAAAAAACGGATTTTGGAATTGGAAAACATTTAAAATAGTACCTACATAATTTTGTTTTAAATTAAATTTTTAATTATTTCAGAAAACCAAATTTGTATGCAACATATAATTAGTTAAAAGTGTACTATTTATGTGAATTGGGTTTATAAAAATGCGAAATACAACAGTCTCAAACGCTAAAGTTTATTTTACGCTGTGTCTACGTCACCGGATGACGTAGATTACCGGGCGCTTAGATTGATAACATATAGGTAATTAGAATGTTGACGTTTTTAATTATATTTAGATACACCTAGAAACCGGGCATATTATAATATAATATGTTGTATATTATATAATATATTGTTATTATATAATGCATATGTATAAGTATAATACAACATATTAAGTATTCTTACCTTCACATTCATCTATATTTCGTGCTACTATAAATCAATAATAAATAATTGAAAATTATACTATCAAATATTGTTCTTTATATATGTATCTTATTTTAAATGTATAAACATAAACATCAAATGTTCATTATTTAATAAATATATAATTTGAATAAAATTAAAATTAAAATTATAAGTCACTATATTCCTATAGGATGTGCTATTTAGTAGTAATCATTGATAAAATCTTGATGTGAAGTTGCATACTTAAATAATTAATATAATACATCAGAATAAGATATTTCAGTATATAAATTAAGTCAATCTATTAAATTCTTATTGTACTATCGTTTTTTGACAAAAAAATACTTAAACTTAATAGAAACGTACAAAAGCTTACCAATTTGACGAAAAAATACAGGTAATCACTAATTAATTACGAGTATCAGTAAACTTGACAAATAATAGATATTCAGCAATATTATAAGTAAACAATGTATTTTAAAAAAGTTTAATTTGTGATTAATATTTTAGAAAAGTGATAATTTTAAATTTAAAAACCTGAAAGTTTAATACAAACCGAATTTTACGTAACTCTATCTGTTTTCAGAAAAACACTTTTTTAATTTAAAATTTTAAAGAAATATAATATCATATATTACATCTTTAACATATACCATGCGTTACAGAGTCATATAGTAAAAAAGTCTTGAGTCTAAAAATATTATTTTATTTTCGTAACTAACCGTTATTGACTTAAGACCTTTATACCCTACGTTAAAGATATATAATATCATTAGTAAACATTAATTTTAAAAATTTTGTGAATTATATATCATAAAAGTGGTAATTTTAAATTTAATGACTTAAAACTTAATAAAAAATCAATTTATATTTATATTGTATTACATTTTACAATGTTTCTTAAAATCTTCAGTCAAACTTATAATCTATTTCCAATAAATATAAGTAAATTAATTATTCTTACCTAGTCCACTTGTATTCAAAAGAATAAAAATAAATGTTACAAACAAAATCAAATTTAGTTTTTGAGAAGTCATGATTAATTTATAAACGTACATAGTGTAATATAAAATTTGGTTAATAATTTTTATTGTTTCATTGAAAACTAATGATAGACTAATGAAAACTATTGTACCTATAACAAGGTCTTTTATGTCATAACTGAACAAACAATAAAAATTATATTTGAAAAGTATTGAGTAAAATAACTATTTGTAATTGTTTTTATCTACAGTCTGAATATGACGTACCCACACAAATATCATATTATACATGTATATTGATTTATGCGTTTAAAAATATGTCTAACACTGTTATCATTAAAAAAAAATTCCGTATATTTAATAAAGTAAAATATAATATATTGTGAGTCGAATACCTTTGCATAAGTTCATAATGTTCCAAAACAAACACATATGGTGTCATTTGAGACACTGAGCGACGATAAAATTTGAAAAAATAAATAAATTATAGGTACTTTTCATAATATATATTAATATTTAAGGTCATTTATCTTTTAACCAACAATATAATAATTTTATATAGGTACATAATATTATAATAAATTGTGTAAATATGTAATATAGTCGAATGCGTTAAATTGAAGTTTTTTTGTAAGATAGTTTTTAAAAAATATCGGAGAAATTCGGAAACTAGGTACAGATTTAGAGAAAACTTGTAAAAATGTATTGATACCTATTACCTAGGCTATAGAAAAAAATTAGAAAAATACACCAAAAAAATGAAATTTTCAGATTCTAAGCAGAGCGAGAAAGCTATTGATTTTAAAATCATGCTTATTTTTAATTCTGAACGTAGGGTGGAATCTTTGATTTTATAATGATGTTTATTTATTATTTTATCTATCTGTAATAAAATTTTCAACGAAGAGGTACTGAGGAGAAACTTTGTCGGTAATCTGATAACGATAGGAAATCGACTCAAGATGGCACATATATAAGTACATAGTATTTTTCAATTTTTTCCGTTCTTAAGAAGTAGGGAAGAAGAAAAATCTCTTTTGTAATCATGCGCTATATACATACTTATACAGGTACAGTGTATACTAATATTTCAGGTTTAAGCGATTGAAATAGGCCAATATTATTATTAATTATTTAATTTTTATTATATTATATGTTTTGTCTAGGACTAGAGTGCGATTTCTAAGTTATTGTAATAGAACAAAATGTGTATATGATTAAAATGGAATTTTTTTCGAACAATGAATATACTAAAATAATATTATAAATATAGCGACGTTATAATTTTATCAAAATAAATGTTTTTTCATTGATTTAAAATTCAATATATCCTCCACGGCTCCACCCCTCCATCAAGTTAAGTGCTTCCATCTCTTACTACCTCCATCAAGTTAAGTGCTTCCATCTCTTACTAGCCGGTTAATTTTTTCATTTTTATTTTTTCTGTGAGCAACTTTTTAACTAGAAAATTTGAGTAGGAGATTTAAAGTGTGTAAGGTAGACAGGCTTAATATAACATACCAGGGCATTATGACCCATCAGTGTTATAATTGAAAATATTGTTTTTGATTACCAAACAGATTAGGTACTTATATATAAATTATAGACTCCTTAATATTATTCTAAACATTGATAACTTATATATATATATATCTTGTCGTACTTATTTAAATTTAAATTTTGATTTTTTTAGAAGTGGTAATGGTATCAAATTATAGTCATAAAACAAAACGACAATTGTGGTTAGAAATTTAGTTTAAATATTGTTAAAATGTACCTGTACCTTTGATTAAAATAAATAATATTATCATTTTAGTAGAGCATTTATGAATATTGTGTTAAAAGTGATTTAAATGTATGTTAAATATTGTTATAGATTATTTAATTCGTTTAAATAACAAAAGTAAATAAGTAAATAAATAATATTTACATACATTTCAAAAAAATATAATTTATGAAAGTAGGTATGTCATTTTTCCCGACCCCTAAGGGTAAGATTTAGGCCTGCACCGATATATCGTTTTTTATGGTCGATATTACTATTGATTAATCGATGTATTATAATAAAATATGTATAGAAATTAATCGAATACATCGATTATATTGATATAAACGAGTAACAATTAATCAATATAAAAATATAAACAATTATATTATACTACACGCAGTGGCGTATTTAAGGGGGGCTAGGGGGAGAATTTGCCCCGGCCATCACATATTTGGGGGCAGAAAATTTTGTAGAGTTTTTGAATAATATTACTACACATTGTTATCGCAAAAAATACAGTATATTTAGGGTTTAAAAATAAATTATTTTTTTTTTACAAATTTTGAAGGAATATTAATATTAAATATTTAGGTAGAAAATAGTTGATTTTTTTTTTTTTTGTCTATTTACATTTCAAAGATGTAATTTGGGATAACACCAAAATTTTGTTGTATACCTAGAGCAACAAAATTATAAATGCGCTTTGTGGCTTAAAAACTATCGGTAAAAATATGTGATTACATTATTTTAAGACAATCGACTATCGAACATAACGAATGACTATCGAGCAGTAAAATGAAATAGTACATCATTTTTAAAAAATCGAGTTTTTTGAAATAATAATAAATTTTTTGGAAATTTGTTCATCTATATTTATGTACGGGATATACATAAGTATATAGTCGAAGTTTCGGGTTTTAGTTTATAATATTAACTTTCAAAAGTCAAGTTTAAAAATGATATATTTAGACTGTCTCTCCTATGCTTACGATAAAAAATTAATTCTATATTCTATATATTTAACATGATATTTTAGACTACTGAGCTAAAACTCATTGCAGTACCTGGTACATCCAAAAAACCTTCTCAAATGTATACATAGTTTTTCAATTACATTTCAAAACTGTTTAGCATAAAATATTAATTAAACTATCAACTAATAGATTAAATATTATATTAGGTACATAATATTACCTAATCCATTTATTATAATATAGATAATATTACTATGCTCTAGCGTGGTTTTTTTTTTAATTTTATTTTTAAAACTATTTATATGAGTTCAAAAAAATGAGTTATACTTATAACTACTTACAACTGGTTTCAAAATAAAAAAGCCGGTCAGTAGGTTGTGGAAGCACTTCGCTCGTCGGGTGTCAGTATTGGTGGATGCACATCGCTACTGGGTAGGGTACTTTTGGTGGATGTATTGAATTTGAAAGCAATGATAAATCATTGCATTCAATAAAACGATTCTGAGCGTAGCTTCGGTGTAGTATACATAACTCATATCATTTTTTCTTGTAGGGATCGATCGAGGCTGTTATTTTTATTTTATTTTTTAGTCGTGTTATTCATCATTGAAAATCACAATTTTTGACCAGGTCTTAAAATCTCATTTTACCAACTATTTGGACTTGAGAACCTC